>JARYGA010026997.1:0-45571 GCA_030545235.1 Helianthus tuberosus | reverse complement strand
CCATACGTTCTTGGTGTCGTTGGCAATCGATATATCACGGGAGGGATTAGGGTTGGATAATTGTCAATTGATCATCGGGTAACAACCTCGCATTTTATAATCCGAGTACTTAGTTCCCTTTCATCCCAAACAGATAATCAAGCACGAGCCATGTCTATGTGGTTCTCTCTAGTTGGGTATAAACATTAGTGTGGATTAAAACCTGAAATCTATGATGGTCGCTTGTTCCTAATCTGTTTTCAAAACCATCATTTGATTTGCAATCTAGTTTATATTAATCTTAGCTTTTAAAATCAGATAATACAACTCTTGAATTTACTTTTCTTGCAATTTGTATAAACTTTAGTAAACATAGATATACACTTAGATAACATACTTTCAACAAACTCCCTGTGTTCGATACCCACTTACCGCTTACTAATTAGTTGTATTTGTATTAAATTTGCATGAGACCACGACATCACATCATTTAGCTGGGGAAGCTTGGCCGGGGCATGGTGGCATCGGCCAACGTTGGGCGGCGTCAGTGGCTCTAGCTCTTGATGGTGGTCGGCGACATCGGTGTAATTCTGGGAGGATGGCAACACAAAAAGAGGCAAGAGAGATGAAGAGAAGGTTGCGTGTTGAAAAGTTTTCTAAATAACCCTAGGTACCTATTTAAAGTCCTCTCAAACTTTGGGAATATTTTAGGATTTTGAATTCAAATTGGTAATTATAACAAAGAATAGTGTTTTTTGAATTTAATAATTATCAATTACTTTCGCTCGACGATTCCATTCTTGGGTGGTTGGTTTGGCCCTTGTTCCTGTAATTTGAATCTTATCCCGGTATATCACAATTTAGTTTTTCACCATTGTGAACCTTACGCCTTTTTTACTCTCTGATCGAGGTTCTCGGCATTGAAAAATCTTCGTAAACTAAATCACACGTGTATATGTTGACATTTAAGAGATATACAGTCAAGAAAACCAAGAGCAATGGTGATATATGTGCGGATTAGACATCGAAAAATAAACACTCAAAAATGGCTACAATTTAAGGAATGTGTCATATCAACTAACCGAAAAATAAATAAATTATTAATTATTAACTCTCAGAGCTTATTTATTTAATAAAAATTTCTTTAACTTAAATAAATTATTCAACTAATAATGTATTCCCTAGTCACTATTTTGTGTCGGGATATTTAAAGTTAAATGTTATTTTCTATTCATTGCTCAAATTGTAACTATTTGAATGGTACCATACTAGTAATGTTGAAAATCGATAATTGGGGGATACTAATGCAACAAGTTTTGAGTTTCTCGGCTCATCGATTTAATTTATACCACCTTAGTGATTTTTGGGGGCCCTTTTGAAAACATCCAAGGTGTGAATATACATTTATTAATCATAACTAAATATTTATTAATTACATGACAATATACTTATTTCTCTATATTATTATTATAATAATAATAATAATAATAATAATAATAATAATAATAATAATAATAATAATAATTAATGCTTATGATTATTTGTATTACTAATCTTACCAAATAATTGGTGTTTCATTTTAACTATCATTTCGCGATTAAACTCTTTTATATATGTTCGATTTTCTTAAAGCCAAATAGCTATAAACCGAATGGGAAAAACAAGGCACTAACACAAAACACAACTTTGGGCCTTGATTACACCCACTTATTGCAAAAACTTCATCTTTGCTTCTGGTCGTCGTGGCTTTTTATCTCCAACATTTCGTCATGTCTTATTTTACAATTTAGAAGATAAAACTGAAAAAGCATGTCGCAATACAAGGCTTCCAAAACATCTAAAATATACAAGATATGAAACAAAAAACACAAACCAATAAATAAACACAAGAATGGGTCTAGGGTTTGATTCGCAAGCAACAAAACAATCATCAAACCGTAAAGGAAGCAGTCTTTTGTCAAACAAAAGTTCGATCACAATAAAAACAGATTGCAAGTATAAAACATGTTTTATTTGTTCGCAAAAATGGCTCTGATACCATTCTTAGGTCTCGTACACATATTTTAACATAATTTAATCTAGTGGAAACGTGTGTATGAATTGATCCAAACCAAAACTTTAGATCGTTTACTAGGAGTCTAGAAGTAAACTAGAAATAAATAAAATCCAGCTACAAGGTGTTTATCGAAAACATACCTTTCCTAAAGAACTTGGCTAACCAATTTGTAACACCTTGGTTCAAAGAAGCGATTGCTAGATCCATTAACATGAAACAACATGTGAATTTGAACACCTTCGGATTCCACTTGCAAAAACACCTCTAATATAATCTGGTCTCAACTTGATTTATTAGCGACGATCAAGCCAATGGCATCTTGCCTAATATTTTTCTGCTAACGGCGGCTTAGTCGAGGTGTGTTGTCTTGTGGCAGCTTTACTGGGGATGCATGATATATGTTAAATTATACATGTTTTTATCCCACAAAACACTTCCGTTTTAAGCGTTTTTTACCAAAACCGTGATGTTTAGGTACCAAATCCGGTACTTTTATATTTTCAGGTCTTAAACAGAATACGAATGACAAATCTGATGAAAACGGGCAAATTCTGATGCATTTCTGGCAAAAGTGACAAAAAATCTGATGACTGCCAGGTGTCGCACGACCATGCGATCCAACTACACTACCGTGCGAGACCTCCGACCTCGGAAGTAATGCCAGTGCGACTCATGGTGCCGCTGATTACTCGGAACGCACCACCGTATGACCCACCACATTATCGTGAACCACCTAGACCATGATTTCTGATGATCATTCTCACGACCTCGCACTACCGTGCGACCAGTGGCATGACCATGCCAATCTGGTGACCGAGACAACTTGTCCACTAGTCCACTTGTCTGACCCCGAATCGGAGAAATGACGTCACCCGACAAGTACCAGTGCACGACCGTGCGATCCAACTACACAGTGCCAAACAGAAAATTGCCTATAAATAGAGCCATTCGCTAGTTTCAATGTTGGGTTTTTCTCCATGTTTCTAGGCGATTTCTGGGTTTCAAAGCAATCCTGATCAGACCTATTTGAAGCACCAAGATCGAGGGGAAGCATAACCGATCTGACCCATCAATTTCTTGCTTATTTATGGTTCGATTCCTTGTTCTTAAACATGTATTCATATCATTATTCAAGTTTTGAGCTGATGTTAGTTTATGTTTAATATAGTATTGTGTAATAGTAGTAATGAACTTGTTTCTTGAATAATCTTTATGTTGTAATATTGTTTGTATAAATCTTTAGTACTTTTTCATGTTTGAATCTTCATGATTATATAATGAATGTTTCATTGATGTTAAGTTCTTGATTATGTTTGATTGTCTTGGATAATGAATCTGTGGTTAGTGGGATGGTAACTATTTCTTGATTAACCACTTGTTTGTAAACTTGTTTACACCATGAGACTCGAGAGGGGTATTGGTTTTGTCACGGCCCCCGACCCGGTTTTACCCGGTCCCGAAGCCGCGGGACAGAAACCCGTGGTATTTATATTTAATTTGGCAGCGGAAATATCAACAGGATCGTTTTAAAACTGAAAACATCCAATTATTTTATTTCACACTTTTGGGATAAAATCCCATAATTTACAATAAAGGAATTTCACGAGGAAATTCCCTGTTTTACAAAACATGTTTATTTATTTTACTGAGCCACATCTTCAAGCTTTAGTGCTACGCGGCACTTTTTCCTTGGTTCACAGTAAGTCACCTGAAACATGTTTTAAAAAAGATTTTATCAGTGGGGAAATACTGGCGAGTCATTCAGGTTATATGAAAGGACACTTTAGTTATCAATTACAACATAAGAGCGATTACAGTGGCTACTATCTTATTTTTTTTTATCTGGCTCCATGTCACACCCTGGTGATGATGGTCATACCACTATTGAGTCCTTTCACCCAATTAATGATGATTATCACAGTTAGGTTGGTGAACCTAACCGTGAGAAATTATTAATGAGCACAATACCCCCACTTGCCAGTGATTTAAGATAACCAAGACTTAATCCCTGTAATTATAACTATTGAAAATAATTTGAGTATTGTAAAACATTGTTGATAAAAAGAGAATGACTCACATTGCAAATTTAGACGGGCAGAGTTTTGCCTACTGATTTTAGCCTGATAACCTAGTTAAATAACAATGCACACAAAATTAGGTCAGTAACTTAATACAACATTTACGATAACTCACGAAATCAAAACCCTCACGACGCATGACAAAGTATAACCCAAATACGGGCAGCACTTAAACATCCATCGGATCGGTTTCAATCGATCGGATATTATATCGTAGCAGTGATCGATTTATTACCCTTGATCGTAGCAGCGTTTTCCTATTTTGAATGTGATTTTCGAACAGAAAGATTGTGATTTTGATAAATTTTGCGCACACAGACGATCAGCCCATGCACAGGCAATTTATAGCAACTTTTTGGGTTTTACGCGGCCCGCGTAAACCCTTTATTAAACATTACGCGGCCTGCGAGGGCCCCCTATTTTACTTCTAGGGCTAGCATGTCACGTGTAGGCCCACCACATGGCTAACACGTGGCCTGGAACGTGTCCCGGTCGATTGTGGGTATGTCGCGGCCCACGTAAGCTTAGCCTTATGGCTTACGCGGCCCGCCAGAAATCCAAATTTCTTGTTTTCTTGGTTTTTCATGAGCATTAGGGTTTCAGGGGTCCAGGTTTTCACTTACGGGACATTTTTGGACGTTTTTGCAGGTCCTTACATCCTCCCCATCTTATTTAAAATCTTGTCCTCGAGATTTACTGAAATAAGTGAGGATACTTCGCTTCATTTCCGATTCCAGCTCCCAGGTGTACTCAGGTCCTCTTTTTGAATCCCACTTGACCTTGACCAGTACTAGTCTTTTGTGTTTGAGAAACTTGACCTTTCTATCTTCTATTTGGAGTGGTTTCTCAACAAATTTTAGCTTTTCATTTACCTCTATATCTTGAAGAGGTACTACCAGGGACTCGTCAGATAAACATTTCTTGAGGTTGGATACATGAAATACGTCATGTACTCCAGCTAGTTCTTCTGGTAGTTGTAGGCGATAGGCGACTGGTCCTATGCGTTGGATTACTGGGAATGGTCCTATGTACCTTGGACTTAGCTTTCCTTTCTTAGCAAATCGGACTACTCCTTTCCAAGGAGAAACTTTCAAGAGTACCTTGTCTCCGACTTGAAATTCTAACGGCTTGCGTCGATTGTCGGCATAACTTTTCTGGCGATCTCGAGCCGTTTTCAGTCTTTCCTTGATTTGAGTTATCTTGTCGGTGGTTTCCTGTACAATATCGGGACCTGATAATGGACTTTCTCCTGTTTCTGCCCAACAAACTAGAGTTCTACATTTTCATCCATACAATGCTTCGAATGGGGCAGCTTCGATACTTGCATGATAACTATTGTTATAGGAGAATTCAATTAAGGGTAGGTGGTTATCCCAGTTTCCACCAAAATCTATTACACATGCTCTGAGCATGTCTTCTAGGGTCTGGATCATCCTTTCACTTTGTCCATCTGTTTGGGGATGGTAAGCAGTACTCAAGTTTAATCGGGTCCCCATTGCTTCTTGGAAACTTGTCAAAAAATGTGAAGTGAAACGACTATCCCTGTCTGATACAATGGAGAGTGGGACTCCATATAAGGATACTACCTCGTCTACATACAATTTTGCTAATCTTTCCATGCTAAAGGTTTCTTTCATGGGTAGAAAATGGGCTGATTTGGTTAATCGATCCACAATTACCCAAATCGCATTGTTACCTTTTCTAGTTTTAGGAAACTTAGTAACAAAATTCATTGTTATTAGTTCCCATTTCCAAACAGGCATTTCTAGTTGTTGAAGCAAGCCTGAAGGTTTCTGGTGTTCTGCCTTAACTTGTGAACAAGTTAGGCACTTAGAAACATATCTAGCTATATCCTTTTTCATTCCTATCCACCAGAAGTTATTCCTTAAATCTTGGTACATCTTATTATTACCAGGATGCATGGTATACCTAGATTTATTGGCCTCCTCTAAAATTTTATTTCTTAAGTCTCCTTGCTTAGGTACCCAAATCCTTTTCTTGTGGAATCTCCAAATTCCATCAATCCCTTGTTCTAATTCTTTTATTCTTCCTTTCATTCCTTCAGCATCATCTTTGATTGCTGTTTCTTGAACGTTCTTCAGTTGTTCCATTAAATCTACTTGAAGATTTAATCTAAGAGCACAAACTCGTCTTTGTTTTTCATGATACTTACGACTTAGGGCATCTGCTACTACATTTGCCTTTCCTTCATGATATTGAATATTACAGTCGCAGCCACTTAGAATTTCCATCCATCTTCTTTGCCTCATGTTTAATTCTTTTTGCCCAAATATGTACCTCAAACTTTTATGATCTGTATAGAATGTAAACTTACTTCCATACAAATAGTGTCTCCAAATCTTAAGGGCAAAAATTATTGCTCCTAATTCTAAGTCATGAGTCGTATAATTTTCTTCGTGCTTTTTCAATTGCCTTGAGGCATACGCAATTACCTTTTTGCGTTGCATCAACACACATCGTAATCCTAGCTTAGAAGCATCACAATAAACTTCAAAATCTTATGTTCCTTCTGGTAAGGCTAGAATTGGAGCGTATGTTAACCTTTGTTTTAAATCTTAAAAGCCTATTCTTGCCTGGGCCCCCATTCAAACTTAACTGTTTTACAGGTTAGCTTAGTTAATGGTACTGCTATCTTAGAGAAATCCTTAATGAAGCGCCTATAGTACCCAGCTAATCCTAGAAAACTTCTAACTTCCGTAGCAGATTGCGGGACCTTCCAGTTGGTGATCGCTTCTATCTTGGAGGGATCTACGTGAATACCTTCGTGATTCACCATGTGACCTAAGAATTGCACTTCCTGTAGCCAAAATTCACATTTCGAGAATTTGGCATAAAGCTTTTCCTTTCTTAACAAAGTTAAGAGTGCATGCAGGTGCTCACAATGCTCTTCCTGGCTTTTAGAATAAATAAGTATATCGTCAATGAAGACAATTACAAATTTATCCAAATACAGTTTACAGATTCTATTCATCATGTCCATGAATGTTGTAGGAGCATTTGTTAGTCCAAAGGGCATGACTGTAAACTCGTAATGACCATACCTGGTTCTGAAAGCAGTTTTGGGTATGTCTTCTTCTTGTACCTTCAACTGATGGTATCCGGAGCGTAAGTCTATCTTAGAAAAATATCTAGCTCCTTGGAGTTGGTTGAAAAGATCATCAATCCTAGGTAATGGGTATCGATTCTTAATTGTAACCTTATTTAATTCCCTGTAATCGATACACATTCGCATCGAACCATCTTTCTTTTTCACAAACATCACTGGTGCTCCCCACGGGGATGAACTATGTTGTATGAATCCTTTGCTTAATAATTCATCTAACTGCTTTTTCAATTCTAGCATTTCGGTGGGTGTTAACCGATAAGGTGCCTTGGCTATTGGTGTAGTTCAAGGAATTAGATGAATTCTAAATTCTACTTCCCTATCGGGTGGTAATCCCGGTAGTTCTTCTGGGAATATATCAGGGTATTCTGATACTACTGGGATTTCCTTGAGTTCCTTGTTTTTGGTATTAATAACTACCGAAGCCATATATACTATTCCTTGTTTTCTTGAATAACTGGCCATTTTCATTACTCAAATAAATTTCATTGAGTTTTGGGGCTTATCTCCTGTAACCACAATTACTTCTCCTGTGGATGTGTGAATTTCTATGGAATTCTTGTTACAGCGGATTCGGGCATGGTTGGCTACTAACCAATCCATTCCTAGCACGACATCGAATCCAGCTAAATTCATAGGTAACAGGTTTGCAGAAAATTTATGGCCTAAGAGTTCTATCTTTCCTTTTTGCAAAACCTTATCTATGCTAACAGAATTCCCATCTGCCGTCTCTACCGTAAAAACTTGTCTAAGTTTAGTTAAGGGTTACTTAAGAGCTTGGCAGAAGGAAGTATTTATGAATCATTGGTTTGCACCAGAGTCAAATAATACTTTTGCATAAACATCATGAACTAGGAACGTACCCGCTATTACATCCGGAATCAGATCTGCCTCTTGGGATATCAGCTGAAAGGCTCTTGCGTTCTTCTTACTAGTTCCTTCAGCAGGTTTAGTCTTGTTATTAGCTGGCTTGACCAGTTTAGGGCAGTCTGGTCTATAATGTCCAGCTTCTCCACAATTAAAGCAAATTGTTGATTTCTTTCTTCTGCAATCTTCTTCTTAGTGCCCCGGAATTTTGCAGAAGTTATAGTACCCCTTACATTTTCCAAAGTGGTTTCTTTTACAGGTACTGCAAAACGGCGAGGTGGACGATTTCCCAGTCCCCTTTTTCTTGAAGTTGCGACTCGTATTACCCCCTCGAAATCCTTGGGTAATCTTTTGAGCCAATTCCTTCCTTATGTTTTCTTCTCGCGTACGTACCAGTCCGTCAGTCAAGGCGTTGGCTAATTCTACCGCATCGTCGATTGTGCAAGGTCTTGCAGCTTTGATGATGTCACGAATCTCGCTAATCAAACCCCAGATATAGCGAGAAATAAGTACTGATTCTAGCGAAGCCAGAGTTGGTACAATTTGAGCATACTCGAAGAACTTTTAAGTATACCCTCGACAGTCAACATCCACCAATCGGTGGCTCAGGAACTTATTGTCCATTTGATCTTTTTCATATTCGGGGCAGAATTTTCTTTCCACCAATTGCTTAAATTCTTCCCAATTCATAGCGTAAGCCATGTCACTTCATTTGGCCTGTAATACCGTATTCCACCACTCTAATGCCTCTTCCTTGAAAAGGTGAGAAGCATACATGACCTTATCCTCCTCGGCACTTTTACTTATTTTAATTACTGCCTTGGTCTTTTCCAACCAATGCAGTGCAGCAGTTGCCCCTTCATTGCCAGCAAATTCGACAGGTTTACAGGCAAGAAATTCTTTATAGGTGCAACCAGGTGTTGCAACTTTCATTTTCTTAAGTATTAGGGCTTGGATCGTGTTGTCATTATTGCCGCCTCCGTTAACACTATTACTGAAATTATTGTCGCTTTTGCGTTAACTGGGGTTGGCTTGTGGAGGCTCAACAGGACTTTTAACAGCAGCGACGATTGCTGGGATAGCATTTGCTATTCCCTGGGCAACGATATTTTCTATATCTTGCC
Organism: Helianthus tuberosus; assembly: GCA_030545235.1. Taxonomy (NCBI): domain Eukaryota; kingdom Viridiplantae; phylum Streptophyta; class Magnoliopsida; order Asterales; family Asteraceae; genus Helianthus; species Helianthus tuberosus. Next base: position 36,343 of record JARYGA010026997.1, on the reverse strand, counting down.
TATTAAGAAAGTGATCTTCATTGTTTTGCTCGGATTTGTTAACTGGTTCATTAACAGTGTTTTCCATCTGATAATTAACAATATGAGTTATTGGCACAAAATAAATAACAATCAAACGCAATAAAGTAATCACACATAATCACGTCAACACGTATAGCCAAAATTGTCGACTTTGCGACTTTCATATTTTATATATATTTTAGTATGCATCCATACACACCAGATATATTACAAAATTTTTATTTTAAGTTATTTTACATGATTATGTTTTTATTATTTATTATTATTATTACACATAACCACACAACCACACACTCCCACAGTCAGCTGGCTTTTTAGAAACGACGTTCCCTCTCGTCGTATTTCCAGGAGATCCGTTCTCCCACTTCACGGATTCGATTCCCTGCGTCCACCAGTTCCTCACCGTAGTGACGGAGTTCAGCCAAGTTTTCTGTGCTCATAGGTGGGTTTGGTGCAGGCTCAGGATCAAACTGGGGGAAAAAGACGCTAGGGTTATTCAAGAGATTCTGAAATTGCCAGTCATTTGTCCACCATTCTTCCAGCTCTCCTTGTAGAGGTCGGGGGTTGACAATAGGATCTGGAATAGCCGGTTCCAAGTTAACTGGGAGTTGGGATTCAACAAGGTAATTGAAGAGGTTTTCATTGGCAGGTCCAATGAGGTCACAGTTTTCCAGTTTACGATCCAACTCCTCCCATGGTGGCATTTCCTGGACTTGCCCAGAACTTTCCCCGATCTCTTTACCTTTCCCTTTATCCTTTGGATCCTCAGTCTTTTTAACCTTCTGTGCAGCTGGTTTCTTCATACGCCCACGTTTCCAGTCCAAGATCCCCCTCCTCTTTTTCGGCTTAGGTTTCTCCTGGGCCTGGGCCTGGAAAGTTAGTGGTTCCTCAGTATCCGCCTGGTAACCAGATGGGTTTCCTGTGGTATCCATATCAGTGCTATGGATAGTAAAGTTTCGGAGTGCCTCCGACAGTTCATTCATGCTGATAACATATATGAAGAAACACACACAAATTTAAGTTAAAATTTTGTTTATTGTAAATTAAATTTTCACAGAATCACAAAATGGCAATTAGAAAAATTAAGTATTTCTAAATACTTAATTGGCTTAAATCAGTGGCTCTGATACCACCTTTTTCTGTCACGGCCCCCGGCCCGGTTTTACCCGGTCCCGAAGCCGCGGGACAGAAACCCGTGGTATTTATATTTAATTTGGCAGCGGAAATATCAACTGGATCATTTTAAAACTGAAAACATCCAATTATTTTATTTCACACTTTTGGGATAAAATCCCATAATTTACAATAAAGGAATTTCACGAGGAAATTCCCTGTTTTACAAAACATGTTTATTTATTTTATTGAGCCACCTCTTCAAGCTTTAGTGCTACGCAGCACTTTTTCCTTGGTTCACAGTAAGTCACTTGAAACATGATTTAAAAAAGATTTTATCAGGAGGGAAATACTGGCGAGTCATTGAGGTTATATGAAAGGACACTTTAGTTATCAATTATAGCATAAGAGCGATTACAGTGGCTACTATCTTATTTTTTTTATCTGGCGCCGTGTCACACCCTGGTGACGATGGTCATACCACTATTGAGTCTTTTCACCCAATTAGTGATGATTATCACTGTTAGGTTGGTGAACCTAATCGTGAGAAATTAGTAATATGCACAATACCCCACTTGCCAGTGATTTATGATAACCAAGACTTAATCCCTGTAATTATAACTATTGAAAATAATTTGAGTATTGTAAAACATTGTTGATAAAAAGAGAATGACTCACATTGCAAATTTAGATGGGCATAGTTTTACCTACTGATTTTTGCCTGATAACCTAGTTACATAACAATGCACACGAAATTAGGTCACTAACTTAATACAACATTTACGATAACTCACGAAATCAAAACCCTCACGACGAATGACAAAGTATAGCCCAAATACGGGCAGCACTTAAACATCCATCGGATCGGTTTCAATCGATCGGACATTGTATCATAGCAGTGATCGAGTTATTACCGTTGATCGTAGCAGCGTTTTCCTATTTTGAATGTGATTTTCGAACAGAAATATTGTGATTTGGATATATTTTGCGCACACAGACGATCCGCCCATGCACAGGCAATTTATAGCAACTTTTTGGGTTTTACGCGGCCCGCGTAAACCCTCACTTGAACATTACGCGGCCCGCGAGGGCCCCATATTCTACGTCTAGGGCTTGCGTGTCACGTGTAGGCCCGCCACGTGGCTGACACGTGGCCTGGAACGTGTCCCGGTCGATTGTGGGTATGTCGCGGCCCGCGTAAGCTTAGCCTTATGGCTTACGCGGCCCGCCAGAAATCCGAATTTCTTGTTTTCTTGGTTTTTCATGAGCATTAGGGTTTCAGGGGTCCGGGTTTTCACTTAATGGACATTTTTAGACGTTTTTGCAGGTCCTTACAGGTTTTATCTAAGATATATCGGATTTTGATTGAGAATGCTTTCTTGCACGTAAGGGTGCTAACGAATTATATGGTGTTGTTACATGTGCTTGACGCGGTTTATGATCTTTGTTTAGTAGTTTTGGTCTGAAATTGCTAAAATGGTAGATTTGTGATCAAGAGTTGTAAGGTGAAATATAATCTACTTGAATGTTTATCCTCGTGGCTATATTGTGACCATCGGTATTGCTTTCTTTGATAAGTGAGGTTAAAAAACTCCTAGCGGATGACTAATCTATCTTTAAAGGTTCACATGAATATATATCAATAGCTCGCTAAAGAATGATTTTAGGTGGTTAACGTGTGTTTATCGCGTTAACTTTCCGAAGAATCATCATGTTAGAAAACTCCTAGCGGATGACTAACTGTCTTGAAATTGGAAAATTGATCAAGTGCTTTTGTGATATATCTGATATAGATGACGTGTTTAGGTTGTTTGTGAAACAAGATAATATTTATCTTTCACATTTGTAGTCTAATATGGTTTAGATATAATTTTAGTTAATTTTAGTTAAACACCCGTTCACTTATCTGTTTATCCGGTAAATCAATTACTAAGATTTAGTACTTAATAACGCCCGTGTTCCATGGATCGATATCTAGCTCTTACCAATACTTTGCTACATATATGACGGGATATACTTGTCATTTTGTGTGTGTTTTAATGTTAAGGTATAAACCATTTTTATAAATATTAAAACCAATTTCGTGTGTAAAGTTCATTATATAAATATGTATAGTTACGCACACGTCAAGTTTTTGGCGCCGTTGCCGGGGACCCGGCGGAATTTTCGGGACAATCCGAGTCATTATTTTGCCAGTGTACATACTGTGAATACTTGTACATTTTTGTATTTATTTGTTTTGATTTTTACTAACTTGTTAATATTTAACTGTTCAACTAACTTTTATTTTTCTGTTTGACTAAGCAACTAACCGCTAACCAACTAACTAACTAACTAACTTTACTGACTAACTAACATCATACTAACCTTTTATTTTATTGTTTGACTAACATTTTTCATTTATTTATTTAATTCAGTTATGTGTTCGGAATCGAACCATTTTCTTTTATTTATTCTTTTCAGTTATTTCAATTCACTTATTTCATTTCTGTTTATATTTACATTTATGCACGTGTTCGGAATCGAACCGCTTATATATATATTTATTTATTTCCTTTATGCATTTATTTACATTTATTTATTTACGGTCATTTATTCATTTATTCATTCTTGTCCATTTATTTATTTAGTTAACTGCATATTTATTTCATTTATTTGTACTCATTTATTTATTTATTTACTTGTTCGGAATCGAGTAGCTTGTTTAATTATTTATTTACTTCACGAAAATAAAATAAAAACTTTCTGATAGATCAACAGATTTCTGATGAATTTATCAGAATTTCTGGTAAAAATATAAAAATATCAGATTTTCAATGAATTAATCAGAATTCATCAGATTTTTATTAGATCTTATCAAATTTTCTGATAAAAAAAAACACAGTTTTCGGAAATGAATAAATAAACAAATAAACGAGTATGTAAATAAATAAATAGATAAGTATAATAAATTTGTATATATTTATATAAGGATATAAGAATATAAATTTCATTACTTAAAATATTATTATATTCTTTTTCCGTATAATGATTTCCTTATTACTTGTAGTTTAATGTCCACAACCCTTGTACCTGCTATTGCTGAGCTAGCCAACGAACCAGAAAATAACTTAAGAAGTAGGCAGCTTCGCGAAAGATCGCATGTTGTTGCAAAAAGGATTGCGGCCGCAATCGATGAACCAGTGATACTTTCTGACAGCGAGAGTTCAGAGGACGACAGAGGAAACATCATGGCGGAGGAAGACCTACCTTTGAATGAGACCGGCTGTCCAGGAGGAGAGGGCTTGCTACCGAGCATCGCCCGATCTACGATAGCAGCACCGAGTTTTGAAATTAAATCTAGTATAATTAACATGTTACAAAATTCTGTGCAGTTTGATGGGAAGGATCATCAAGATCCAGGTCGGCACATCGCTTCATTTCTCAAGGTGTGCTCGACTTTCAAAATTAGAGATGTTTTGGGAGACGCAATTCATTTGCGGCTATTTTTGTTTTATTTGCGAGACAAAGCCCGATCTTGGCTTTTGTCACTTCTAGCAGGTTCCATCACGACTTGGAACGAGATGGCAGATCTTTTTATGCACAAATACTTCCCTCCGAAAAAGACAGCTAAGCTAAAAGAACCGTATAATCACATTCAAAGAGGACAAAGGAGAATCTCTACACGTAGCTTGGGAGAGGTTCAAAGTGTCACACCCCAACCGATGGCGGAATCATCGGGACGCGGCACCGAGCGAAACAAATTGTCCAGGATAATCCATAACAACTATTGAATATATTATATTAAAGGTTCATGTCCCATACCACAAACATATAAAATAAAACAGTTATTACAGATGATGTTCTCAAAGACAAATAATCCATTTCGACAACTCACATTTTGTTTAGTTTGTTTCTAGACTCTCCTAGCTCGATTCCATAGCAACTAACCAGCAAAAGCATCCTAAACACCTGTCACATACGTTAAAATAAAAGTCAATACACATAGTGTAAAGGTGAGCATACAAGTTTAATAGTATAATAGATAGCAAAATCGGTTTACGCATAACTAGCATGTAACATGTAGCAAAGTGAAGCTAGTAGGTTATCGAAAATGAAATATGTACAGACGTGACTACGAGTTGTAGAATGCGCAACACATATCACCACTGTGACACGTGAAGTAAAGCCCTTAACAACCCATGTCAACGACAGGTGCTGAGTCCAAACTATAGTACTATCGTTGCTAAGGTGTCAGGCAACAATCACTTTGTAAACATGCAATAACGGTCAGCGTATAAAAGTGTTTGCGTTGTGTGTCAATTGTGATTTGAAATAGATAACGTATGTAACACCCAAAAGTGCGTAAAGCAAAAAGGGTTCGAGTATACTCACAGATTGTGTTTAGTAACTAAACACTCTCTTGGATTGAAGGGAGCACTAAGAGATTAGCCTAATTTCAGAATGATAGCATGAGCGATGAACAGTGCATTAAACGGTGCAAGTGAACAGTGCAAAGGAGGGTCATCCGATCGGATGACAATCCAGACGGATGGTCATCCGGTCTGATGGCCATTCAGTCGGATTGTCATTCGTTTAGGATGGATGTGTTTGTGTATGATGGAACTTTGAAGTTTTCGTTGTAGCATTTTATAAAACAAGAAGTGTTTCTACAATTCATGTCATCCGGCCGGATTGGTCATCCGGACGGATGGCCGTCCGATCGGATGGCGGTTCGTTTGAAACTAACTTCTTTTGAAATTTTGTGAAAAAGTCTAAGTGTTGGAAAGTATCACAAGCATTGAATGTTACAAGTCATCCAATCAGATTGTCATTCGGTCGGATGACAATCCGATCGGACGACAGTCCATTCAGCAACCTGTTCGTTCTGAATCTTATAAGAATTTGTTAAGTTTAGAAAGTTTTGTGATTATACCGAAACGGTATAACGATGTGTCAAACAACGGGAACTCCACCAAGTCCAAGTCATCTGATCAGATGGGAATCACCCAGTTCGATCAGTTTGTTGTTCTTGACAGTGGTTCATGTTCAACCCGTTAAGTCGGTTGTCTCTTCGACAGGAATCAGTTCTCAGACCGACACTTCACTAAAGAATGAGTGGAAAGCCTGAATGAGTCCCGATTCTATCGGTTTTTGAGTGCAGGAGTGTAAAAGAATATGGAAGAAAAGTTAAGGAAACATCTTTCAACTCTTTTAATCTTGAAAATGTTTAGATTTAGGTGAAATCAGTGTTTAAACATGTTGAAATATCTTAGATCTGAGTTGATCTTGGTGGAATAAGGTCACACTTTGAAGTTCATGAGAACCCATGATGACGTCATCCAAGAACAGCCCAAACTAGCCGATTTCATGGTGAAAAGTTAGGATTTGATGGTGAAAATGATGAAGAAGTGTGTATAGATCAAAGAAGTACAAGATTTGGGTTGAAAGCTTACAAGAATCGTGAGAAATCGAGAGAAAATAGGGCTGGAACGTGCTGGTTGAACGAGAGCTGTCACAATACATGAACAGTGATGTAACAGGTGGTATTTATAGGTGACAGAAGAGGAAGGGCGGTGTAAAGGTGCAATCGGAGGGCAGTCCGATCGGATGGCCATCCGATCGGATGGTCATTCGATCGAAGGGCTTCGGCGAGTTGGTTTTCGACTTTTCATTTCGTGCGTTAAGCGTTATGATGCGTTGCGAGTAAGCGATGCGATAGTATTACCCGTTAGTTACACAAATAACCTAACTACTAATAACCACAATAATAACCCTTAAACTTCAAGTTCGCGATGAGATTGCGTTGCGATAGAGTTGCAATTGCGTTTGCGATTAACATCCCAAGACAATTGTAAACATGCACAAGTAACACATAACAACACCCATACACGTAAAACAATATTCAGAACCTGTAATTCGAGTTGCGATGCGATAGCGATGCGATTAGCGATAAGTCAATTAGCGATTAAACTGTGATTATTATAGATACTCCACATAATACAACTAAAGTACACAAATTAAAGAATTCGATTAACAAGTCAAAGAGTAAAATCAATAATAAAGCAAGGAGTGACATATCGCATTTAGCAATCTTTTCTTCCTTTGACTTTGACTTGTACTTTGACTTCAAAACACGAGTTGTTACAGCCTCCCCTACTTTAGGGAATTTCGTCCCAAAATTAAGGCGCAGGCGTAACGAATAGATGTGGGTACTTAGCCTTCATGTCGCTTTTGAGTTCCCAGGTGAACTCGGCGCCGCGTTTTCCTTCCCAGCGAACCTTTACAATGGGAATGCGTGAGCGTCGGAGCTTCTTGGTTTCTTGATCCATGATCTTGACAGGCTTTTCCACTAAGTGTAATGTTTCGTCCACTTGTAGATCCTCAAGTGGTACTTGTAAATTCTGCTCAGTTAGACACTTTCAGAGATTCGAGACGTGGAAAGTCGGGTGGACGTTGCTAAGTTCCTCCAGTAGTTCGAGTCTGTAGGCCACTTTGCCGATCCTTTCTAGAATCTTAAAAGGTCCAACATATCGAGGTGCGAGCTTTCCTTTATTGCCGAATCTGATCACTCCCTACCAAGGTGAAACCTTTAGGGGTATGTGATCGCCAACGTCAAATTCAAGGGGCTTGCGGCGTCTATCGGCGTAACTTTTCTGACGACTCCGAGCTTTCAACAGGTTGTCTCGAATTTGGAGGATCTTGTCAGTCATTTCTTGCAACAGCTCAGGACCGGTAATTTTCGCATCTCCGATCTCGTGTCATACAATAGACGATCGACATTTTCTTCCGTATAATGCCTCAAATGGTGCCATTTGAATGCTAGAATGATAATTGTTATTGTACGAGAATTCGACCAAAGGTAAGTGCTCGTCCCAATTACCACCGAAATCTATGACACACGAGCGAAGCATGTCTTCAATGGTACGAATCGTTCTTTCAGTCTGACCGTCGGTTTGGGGATGGAAAGCGGTACTTAGATTAAGAGTAGTACCGAGAGCAGATTGAAACGTTTCCCAAAGACACGAGGTAAACCGACCATCGTGGTCAGAGATAATATCACGAGGCGTCCCGTGTCAACAGATGATTTCGTCGGTGTAGATCCGTGCTAATCGTTCTACCTTGTAGTCTTCTCGTATCGGCAAAAAATGAGGAGATTTAGTAAGTCGGTCAATGATAACCCAGATGCTATTGATGTGCGCAAAATGCAACATATAAATTACATCAAATGTGGCATAAACTAACCCTTTTTTAGTACTAATGTTGGAAAAAGTGTGTTTTTATCTTCCTTTTGTATTTTCAGGATTAAATGAGCTCAAATAAACAAAAGAAGCAAAAAGGCAGCTAAGTCTAACATAAATACAAGAAAAGGAATAAACGTGGCATGCTCGACCCCTCGACAGCATCCTCCCAAGCAAAAAACAAGAGAACAGAAGGCTGAACACGCCCCGTGCTCAATGAGCTCGGGGGCGTGCCCAAGTGTTTGCAGAAAAGAGAAAGTTGTAGAAGCTTCTATCACCCAACACGGGGGCGTGTCCACCGGACCCGGGGCCGTGGTCAACGTAAAGATTCGCAGAATCCAAGCAAATCTTGATAGTACAGATACGCTTCTGCACTCGGGGCCGTGCCCAGCGGACACGGGGGAGTGGTCAACTAATGCAGACAAACTGCATTTAATGAAGAAAGAGAAGACGGGTGGACACGGGGCCGTGCCCAATGGACACGAGGCCGTGTCCGGGCTTCTGTGTAGGCTATAAATAGGGGTGCTTAGCTCACTTGCAAATAATCCCTTGGCAAACCACCTCTCTCCCACTTCACCCACACTCCACCACCACCACAACACCATCATCCACCACCACAACACCATCATCCACCACCATCATCCATCATAGAGTGTGTGTAGTAGACTCAGGATCCAAGATTGATAGTAAGAGTTCTTGACAATCAAAGGCTATGTTTTCCTAAGTCTCTTACATCACTTGGTGAAGACAAGCATTTAGTGTAATACTTTTTATTTTTAATCTTTTCGCACTTTTTATTTGGTTATGTATTAATGACTTTAATAACTAGTTTCTTATGTTGAAGATGAAACTTCCTTATCATTTGTCCGTGGTGTCTTGGCGTTATTTTACTGTCTATATAAAATAAAAGATTTACACCATTCATATCTCCACGGTCTATATGGAGATATGTTGGCTACCTGGTCGGGGGTTAAGGGAATGGTTTGGTAAGCGTCTTGCCTTATTCAGTGTATAAATCATGCAAGGACCTGGGTTAAGCTTAGTAGGATATCCTTCAATATCCACTGGTATCGGATGGCGGGGGTCCGAACTTCTTGATCCCCTCATATGTAAACTACTATTAATATATTAACCCGGCTACTTAGGACTGTATCCCTGCTGACTCGGACTACTTAGCCGAGGGTAACGTCACCTTCAAAAGAGGGGCCTACCACATTATGCATTAATAACTTAATTAATTATCTTTCAATAATCCAACCCTTTAGAATTGTATCCTTGCTGACTCAAACTACTGGGTTGAGGGTAACGTCACCTCCAAAAGAGGGGCCTACTACAATAACTAAGATAATCTCTTAACAAGTGCAAAAGTGCGGAAATAATCAAAGGTTACACTAAAGGCGAGTCAGAGCCAAGTGATTCATCTTCTCTATCTGTTTTCATTTTATTTTTATTTTCAGCATTTTTAGTTTTTATTTTCTAGTTTAAAACCTTTTTCTAAACTTTTGATTAGACGTTGAGGATAAACCGGTATTAAAAGCTCTTGTGTCCTTGGACGACCTCGGTATCTTACCAACACTATACTACGCTCAGGATGGGTGCACTTGCCCATATGTGTGTTTAGTGTTAGTAGAATATCGTGTTTTATAAATTTAAAACTTGACTAAAGTGTTAAAAAGGGCTAAAAATATACATTAAAAACTATATAACACTCACACGCATTAAGTTTTTGGCGTCGTTGCCGGGGACACAAGAATTTTAAGAAAGCTTAAAATCAACGGCCTAATCATTTTTTTCTTATTTTTCTATTTTTGTTTAGATTTTTCTGAATTTTTCAGCTTCTGCAGAGCTCAGCACGGGGTCGTGCCCGCTGAACACGTCCCGTGCCCGCTGAACACGCCCCGTGCCCAATCTTTGGTACTGGCAATCCTGTTTTAAGTCAGACAGTAGCTGAACACGGGGTCGTGCCCACTCAACAAGCCCCGTGCCCAAGTATCAGTTACTTAAAACAGAACCGTAAGATCCCAACGGTTGGTAAATTCTGACACCAACATGAGTGATACTGATATTTTTTACTTTCGGCACTCTTATGGTACGTGGTGTCAAATATGTGGTGGCCCTCATAAAGATTTAAAATGTTATTTTTTAAATTACAAGCCCCACTATATTGACCCATTGTTTTCTTGTAGCCTTAAGAGGGGCGAAAGTAAAAATAATCCCTATCTCTCCCTCAAATGCTCTCAATCAACCCTTCTAGGAGAAATGCTTCTCGGTGAATTATTTCAAATGGAAGATCTAATTCTTAATTGGGTGAAAGAACTTGAGATGGATATCATTAATTCACCTTAAGACGAAGCCCAAGAAGAATTATTGAGAATGCGCATTCGGATGAAAATAACTTCGTTGTTCCCGAAATCACCTCTAACTCTGGTGAAGACTTGAGCGATAGTCGTCCCAGTGTCGATTGTGCCGTGAAGGACTCCCCATCGAGCTCGTTCGATGCATACATAGACCTGAGCGATTCGGCATACACCTTCTTTAACGAGAGCCCGGGAAAGGGTTGGACTTGTACACCTACATTTAGCATAGGAATCACCCTCACCGACAACCTCTTGCGTTCTCGTCTTAATCTAGAGCAATTAAGGTATCTCAGGCACTTTGGGGTTGTTCCATCCAGTAAGGAGCCGCCCGATTCGGATAAATTCCTTAGAAATAGACGAAACTTCATAAACAGCCTCTAGACACGAGGCCGTGTCCAGGTCAACACGCCCCCGTGTCCACCAAAAAGATTCCAATCTGACTTTTTGTCAGAATACGGACAAAATGTGTCAGGATCCTGCCTGCACACGTGGCCGTGTGCAGCGTGCTGTCGTTTTCTATAAAGGCAACAAGATTCCTGCTCATTTGGACCACTCAAAAGACAAAGATTTGCTGGGATCTTCACACATACCATCCTAGGTATATTCTAAAGAAGGTTCTCAACAACCATCTTGTCTTTTCCACTTTTATCCATTACCTTCTTCTTCAATTTTTTCCTTAATACCTCCATTAGAGCTTGAAATCACCATGATTCCAAGCTTTAAGGTGATGTCTGATAGATTTTTGCTCAAGGAATCTTGTTAAAAATAAGTTCTACAACAGTGTTTTAAGTTATTTCTGCTTAAAATTGCTTTAAAAACCATAAAAATAATTTAAAACTCCAAGATTCCTTGTCCTAAAAATCTGCAGACATCTGAACACGGGGTCGTGCTCAATGAGCACTTGGCCGTATCCGAGGTACTGTTCCATAAAAAAATTGAACTCTTCTCGGTCTGCTTTCTCAGAATGGCGAGCAGAACTAGCGGAATATCTTCATCGCACTCCAGGAACAACCGACAAGGGAGAAGGTCATCAACGGTTGAAGATTCTCTTGTGAACTACGTTATGCTTTAAGAGAGTCCATTGATGAGATGACGGGGGTGGAAGAAGCATTGTTCGATCGTATCAATCATTTGACGGTGGGACTAGAGGGATGTCTTCGAGAGGTCAACCTTTTGCACCAAAGGTTGAACATTCTCGCTTCTCCTCCTTTGGTGCCAATTATCACCCAAAGGGCATGGAATGTGGTACCGGAAGTCATCATACCGACCGAATGGTACACCATACACCCGGAGCCCCCTCGAGACATACTACAAGGGGTTCCGGTTCGTGTCACTCCCGCTCCACAAGATGTTGAGGAAAACGAGCCCGCCTTCTTCCTCCCAAGAGAGATAGAAGAATGGCTTTAACAACATCTAGGGAATACCCCTCGGTCCGGAGTTCTATGAAACTTTTAGATACCGACAAGCCATTTCTGGAATTTTCGATTCCTATTGTAAAAGTAGAACTCCTTAGGATGATTTTATGTATCTCTTGACCGATCTATCTTAGGACTTTTAAATTTTATTCCTGCATTGTTTTTAAATTTTTAGGACCTATTGTAGGACCGGTTTTGACACCAAAACGATTGCGTAACAACAAGTTCGACGTGCGGAATCCGTGAACGTGCGTGACCGAACACAAGAACGTACAATTTAACGTGATTCTTATTGATCAATCTGACGATTACAAGCACCGAGAATCACGTTTTGCCACTTTCTCTCTCTAGCTCCAAAGCTCTCCAAGTCTCTAATGTGGCAAAAGTCTTAATCTCTAACCCTAAGAGATCAATTTATAGGCCAAGGAATAATGAGGTTCTCCTTATTTACAAATATGCCACCTTGCCTTTTCTATTAAGATATTATAATAAAAACACTAAACTTCTTCTGTTTCTGCTACGAACGGAATTGACGGAGGCGATAGACATAAATGCACCAACAGACTCCCCCTTGGATATTGCCGCAGTCAATCCGTAGTCAAACTCGTAGCGACTTTTCTTTCTCTCTCTTTCTTGAGTCTTCTTGAAAGTTTGACGTCTTCAGCAAACACAGACTCCCTCTTTCACGAACAGAATCCCGGTGGATCTGTCTTGAGCTTCAGCTCCCCCTTTCAGTAAACTCTTCAGGCTCCCCCTTTCATCAAGCTTCCGTGCTTTTAGGATCGACACCTGGCTTTCTGGATACAAGCTCCTTCCGGATAGTTTCCTGGCACCTTGAATGCACGCTTCCTCTTGCGTTGAGCTTGTCTTCAGACTCCCCCTTAGACTCGGCTGTCGGGATCGTAGTCTAGCTTTCACAGGTACACAAGTTCAGAATCAATTCCTAGCTCTATTATGCATCTGCTCAGGATTTGAAACCTGGTTAACCTGCATATCCTCTACCTTAACATAAGTTTCACAAATTTATAACACTTAGATTTAAGAAACTTACTGGTAGAAATCATTCATTCATCAATCTGTATAGTTACATCAAGTTCAAATGAATGACCTTGATTAACTAAGCACACAATCTTTCAAAACATTTGTATATAACATTCAAAGTTTTCAACATATTCTCCCAACCCAATGTAGTTCATCATGTTTAGCACTCAAAATTTTGAATATCAGCTCTTCAACATCAGTTGTCGAAAATCTTTGTTGAATTTTCAAAATTTTATGCTAAAACACTCCGAAAATCTTTTTGGATTTTTGTTTTTGAATGAAATACAGTAAAGAAATATATACAGACAATATTTTTTGTGAGTTTGTGTAAGAGGATCATATCAGTTTATGAGACAAATCACTAGCATCGTTAAGCTTTAATCATTTTAAGTTCTAAACGATTCACATAGATTGACGATATAGTTGTCCTCTTAAACTCAGTCTAAAAACTTTCGAAATGCTTACCTATACGTTAAGGTATATTATTTTTGCACTAAATTCTTATGGACCCCACGATCTTAGCATATCCCCTCATCATGCAATACACTAACTCAAGTAATGCCTTTAAACTTTCATCAACTGTGATATGTGTGAAAACAAAGCAGAATGTTTAAACATTAACAATCAGGTCGATACTTCCGTATACGCAGAGAAAGTCCAATGTTTAAACAAAATAAGAAAATAAAAATAAGTTGAAGTTGTTTAGGCTTTAACCACCAGGTCGATACTCCCGTATACGCAGAGGTGATCCAAAGCTTAAACGAAACACCAAAGAAATAAAGCAGAACGTTTAGACAATAACATCCAGGTCGATACTCACGTATACGCAGAGGATGTCCAATGCTTAAACAAAATAAATAAATAAAACAAGTTTAAATCATTGCAAAATGAAATGCACAAAATCACAACGACTTTTTCAGCAAGTTGTGAAAGTTCACAGACTTAACCGATTTTATGTCTTTCGACATTCAGCGATTACTGAGTAGGTACACAATCACGAAGGACAAAACTAAGTACTATGCTTTCAACCATGTTTCCCACTAGAACTAGGCTTTTTCATTTAAGTTTGTATCGTTATCGCAAATCTACTAGTCTAGCTGAGCCTATCGTCACATGTTTAGTGAGACCGTTTATCACATTTTACATTACATTTCTTTAGCATGCTGTGATAGTCCACTGATTTACTATCATTTCCTCTTATTCACAACAAAACTCATTTTTGCTTTTTCAATGTTTTTGTCATTTTCAAATTTTCTAATTTTTTTTAAATTTTTCTCCCCTAAAATCAAAATATATTTCAATTTTGATTTTCTGGGAAAATTTGAAAACAAACTATACAAGAAAAATGACAAACTGATATCAAATCGCTTCAATTCGCCATTCACTTGGCATAAACAATCAGAACTCCCCCTGACAACAAACTATTTTCCATTATGATTTCAAAACACTTAAGTTTGTTTTAATCAAAAATGGTTTTTTCCGGAAAATTAGTTTTGTTTGTCTTTTCACAAACTTGGGGTTCTTTTCATCACATTGTTTTCCTTTAACCACTTGTCGGAAAAAATAAATCAAGTACAACTTAATGTCCTTGATTAATCTTTTGAAATTCGAAATATCACAGTTACCAACCTGTGAATTTCTCAAGAAAGATGCCGATTCCTACTCCACACTTACCAACCTGGGAGTTCCGGCAAGTCAGGTTTTTATTTGAACAGATTCACCCAAGCCTGACCAGCCTTGGGTTTGACAATTTTTACCTCAACAGATGGCTCTTCTGGTTTTGACGAACCAGAATCATTGCCTGATCGTGGCTCCTCTAACTTTGACAAGTCAGAATCATTGCCAGAATGTGGCTCTTTTGACTTTGACAAGTCAAATTCATCGCCAACATGTTGCTCCTTTGTTTCTGAAGAAACAAATTCATGGCTAACAACTTTCTTTTTCTTCTCTTTTGTCCTCAGATTTGCATCTGATGAATTCGTTTTGTTTGACTTATCGGTCTTGGGAGATCAAAACGATTTATCAGAACTGTTATTCGCTTTGACGACTGTATCCGAGGACAAAATTTTCTTCAAGTATTCTCTTGCCTTCTTTCTCTTCTTCCTCAGTCTGTCTTTCTGCCCCTGTGAAAGCTTTACTTTCGGTTTGTGAACTTTCTGTTCTTGAACTTTCTGTTCTTTGGGCTTGACATTGACTGGTTTCTTTGCCAATTTCTGAGAATCAGCCCTCGATCTTCCCTTTGATCTCATTGGGCAATCTCTGGCAATGTGACCTTTGATATTGCATTCAAAGCATCTTCTCGTCTCATAACTCCAGCTCTGGCAGTTAACAACGATGTGTCCTCTCACTCCACAAGTGTAGCACACCCTGTTATCGTACCATTCACCACCATCATACCAAACGCTCAGATCAAAACATTGTTTTGCCTTGTGGTAGTCATTTCTCCTCTTGTATCCTTGATTTGGCATTTGAGCACTGTGGTCAAACCTGCACCACTTATTACCAATTTTTTGTGAATTTTGATTTTTTAATTTTTGTGGTTTTTCATAATGATTGGATGATTGAACTGATGAGCTTTTATTTTTGTTTTGAACATTTTTTGAAATTTTAACTTTTTGTTTTTGGTCTACATTCTTCTTAACAGGTTTTTGCTTTGAGCATTCACCCAGTTTAGTAGAATGTAAAACAATATCTTAAAATTTTTCTTTTAATTCCAAAAATATTTTTCTTTTCTCATTTTTCTCATTTTCATCATCAATTTTGTCATCACAATCTTCAATTTTGACTTTGTCAAAATTTGTGACATTGTCACTTATTGGAACAGAATTAATAGGTTTTGGACAAACAAGATCTGGCATTGATGACAAATTCTCAAAACTTTTCAATTTATTATCTAAGTCTTTGATTTTATTTCTAGCAATTTCAGCTTCTTTTTCAAATCTAACGATTTTCTGAAGATGAGAATTGATTGCAATTTGTTTTTCAAGATTATTTTTACCAAAAATATCTTTCTCATCTTCTAAAATCTTGATTTGACTTTGAAAATCATTTTCCATTTTTGATTTTTCATTTTCAAAAACTCTTATCTGATCTTGAAATTCTGTTTCTTTTTCTTTTAAATTTTTGATTTCCAATGTCAAACTGTCCAAACTACTCAACAGTTTGACATTTTCATATTTCAATTTCCCATAATTTTCTCTCATTTCAAGAATCTGTTTATCATCAGATCTTTTCTCATCCTTCAAATGACTGATTTTCAATGTTAAATCCTCCACATCCTTCAAGAGTTTGACATTGTCTGCTTCGAATTTTTCGCATTTTGAACATACAACTTCACATATTGAAGTTTCATCCTTCTTGGATTCTTCAATCTTTGATGTTCCTGCAAGAAAATTTTTAACCATATCAGCAGGATTCAAATCTTCATTTAAAAAACAACCTCTCTTGAAATCATATTTCATCCTACTTCTTACATCGAGACCATTTCTAATTCTTTTGATTATTTCAAAAATCACATCCAAACTTATATATTTTGAGCTTCTTTCTAATTCCTCTATCAACTCTTTCTTTTTCTTTTCATTCTTATCATTGTATGTACTAAGCTCTCTGAAGAACTCACCTGGACTAAATTTTGAGAACTTAGAATCTTTTTTCAGTTTACCCAAAAACTCATCCCACTCTAAAGGTAAGGCATCTGCAAATTTAGATATCTTTTCAGCATCTGACACCTTTATCCCATACCTTTCCAACTTATCACGTAATTCGTAATACCTCTTTTTTAAATCATCAAACATTTCAAATTTTCTACACAAAAAGTATTCAGATCTCATAATCCAAGCATTCTTTTTCTCATCATCTTTCCTGTATTGCCAATTCATATCAAACCATTCATTAATTCTTTCAAGTTTAGCGTTTTCCTTTTCATCAAACATTTTGACCACAACTTCTTTGTTAAGTGACTTAAAAAAATTTATCTCAAAGTCTACAATATTTCAACTTCTCGGTATTTGCGCCTTGTAAATCACCACGAATCACCTGCAAACAAAACAAACAAAATCAGTTTAAACAATATCAAACAAATGAATCGGACGGGTATCCGATCGAGTGAGTCAACACAAGTCAGCAGTAAAAATAATCTCGTGACAACGCTGTCCGTTCGGTTGGAGTTGCTGTCTGAACGGCTGACTTATTTGACCACAATCAATGAAATACAATCTCACAAGCAAATTGATGATTAACTTTGATTTTCAATAAATTCCCATTGGACCTTTAACAAAAACTACTCACCACAACTGTTATGATTTAATGAAAGATCACATGCATGTCAACAAAATATGAATGAAATATTACTAGATTGAATCAAACTTTGTTATTACATGTGATACTGACAAACCAATAAATGCCTTTGATTATTTTCAAATTCAATTTAGCCGAGAATCAATTTTGATATCCGATGACTTCACATGAATTACTGATCACGTTGACTGACAAAGATAGCAGTGTTTGACTTAATGACTCGGATTGCCGACCGTTCGGACAAGAGGTTGATCGATCGGACATGATGCTGGTCGATCGAACAGGGGTGCTGTTCGATCGGACAGGGGTGCTGTTCGATCGGACAGGGATGATGTTCGATCGGTCAGGGATGCTAGCCGTTCGGACAGCTGTCCGTTCGACTGACAGTCAACAAGTCAACAAATGAATTATAAAGTGATGTAATGGAACAAACAGCTGATCGATCGAACAACTGTTCGATCAAGTGAAGATGCTGACCGATCGGCTAGCTTTAATTCTTGAATAGGGTGGCACGTTGACTTATTTGACCTAAACAATGAATGACATGCTAACTGACAACATCACATGCACTAGCCGACAATTTGTTAAAAGCTTATATGCAATTTCTTGAACTTTGCAAATGGTGGCCGACAATTATATTTTAAGACTTGATTCAATTGTGCCGATTACTCTATGATGTCACATGAGCTCATTCTTAATCACGTGGATATGTAAGACTTTTAAGAAATTCACGTGATGACTGTTGAATGTTGTTAATGAAAGTGATATATGATGACAACAGTCAATAACAAACACATGCACACTGAATGCATTTAATGAACTTTGACTGATAAAGACCTGATCGGTTGGGATGTGTGACACGAATTGCCGGTCGATCGGTCAGGGATGCTAGCCGATCGGCTAGCTGTCTGATCGGTTAGGTCAACAAAGTCAAACTTTAATGAAATGTTAATGTGATGTTTTGAAACGGCTTGCTGGTCGTTCGGACAGCTGTCCGTTCGGTCAGCAGTCAACAAACTCAACACTTTTTAAATGGAATGAAATGAAGTGTGACAGTGGAATGGACAGACGTCCGATCGGTTAGGTTAACAATTAGTCAACCACTTTAATGAATTGCAAAGAAAGCTTTGGATAGGACAGCTATCCGATCGATCAGCTGTCCGATCGGTTGACTCCTTTAAGAACATGAACAGCAACAGTACCCATTTTATCAACTTTTTTCGAACAGAAAATCTTAGATTTCTCTCAAACGGCTTTGAATTAAGATCTGAAAATTTGTAGGCTTTTAGATCAAAGGTTTTCGCATAACATATTCAAAAATCAGCAATTTTGAACCGTTAAAACCCGTTTAATTTGACGATTTTCGGTCGAAAACGTGAAGAAATGTAAAGATGAAGAAATTTGACAAATCTGAGTGAAATTTGAATCTGAATCTGATCAAATCTTGTACGAATTTGTGCGTTTGATCTTCGCAACCGAGCACCTGCTCTGATACCACTTGTAGGACTGGTTTTGACACCAAAACAATTGCGTAACAACACGTTCGACGTGCGGAATCCGTGAACGTGCGTGACCGAACACAAGAATGTACAATTTAACGTGATTCTTATTGATCAATCTGACGATTACAAGCAACGAGAATCATGTTTTGCCACTTTCTCTCTCTAGCTCCAAAGCTCTCCAAGTCTCTAATGTGGCAAAAGTCTTAATCTCTAACCCTAAGAGATTTATTTATAGGCCAAGGAATAAGGAGGTTCTCCTTATTTACAAATGTGCCACCTTGCCTTTTCTATTAAGATATTATAATAAAAACACCAAACTTCTTCTGTTTCTGCTACGAACGGAATTGACGGAGGCGATAGACATAAATGCACCAACACTTATGTAATGTGTTAGTTTTAAATGAGTGATGGTTCAATTAAATTGGTGTTTTGATGATAATGTAATGGATAAAACACACTCGGGATGGTGAAGGATACTAAGGGAAGCTTGAACCAACACCCCATGCATAAAAACAGGGCCACCCGACAATTTTTCTTCGTTACAGCAAGTTCAGCACGGGGCCGTGCTCATCCAACACGCCCCGTGCTTAACCATCTGCAGAAAAATGCCCAGTTCAGGTACCTGGACACGGGGCGTGCTCACTGAACACGCCCCGTGTCCAGCCTTCTGTTACTTTATTTTGTTTTCTGTTACTGGTGATCTAAACACGGGGCCGTGCCCGGACACCACGGGGTCGTGTCCAGATGCCCAATAACATAAATTTTTGCTTTTTCACATCTTTTTACACATTCAATCAAGCTAAAAACTTATTTTTGGGACACATTGAGGACAATGTGTAATTTAAGTGTGGGGGGAATGCTAAAACCTTGAATTTTGCAAGTCCTAACTACAAGCCTCACACAAAACTCTATTGGAACCCCTAAACACCCCAATTTTTTTTCAAAAACTTTTCATTTTTTTACTTGTCTTGGTTTAAATTGGGAGTTACAAGTTCTAAAAAAGTTATATTTTTACAAATTTACAACCGATTGCGTCGTGACAAATCTAGTTAAAATTTGATTATATATACTTGATCACGTAAAAACCCATTCCCACAAAAAGTGAGTTTTGAGCCTTTATTGAGCATATAAATATACATCTTTAAACTAAATGCTCATTTTTTGTTTCTTGTGTGAATAGCCGCTTGGTTCTTACGACCCTAGAACTTGCCATGACGATACATTCCCGGTCCTTACCAACTTAAACCCATGTAAGTAAATGATGGAGGCATTAGGACTAACCCTTTTTTCTTTCAACACCATTATTTTCCCTTTATTTTTACCACCTACCCAAAATCCCCCTAGTTAACCCCTTTGAGCCTAAACCTTTTCATTTCTTAACCCAAAACAAATACCCCTTTACCCACCAAAACCCTTTTTTTAAACCCTTTATTTTAGTAACAAAGCTCGGTTTTCTTATGATTCTTTATCAAAAAAAAAATGATGATGAAGCCAAAAGAAATAAACAAACAAGTTCATCAAAAAGAACTTTGTTTAAAGAAATACTTCATTAGAAAAAAAAGTCATAAAAATAAAAGTCTTACGAAAACCGACGCTTTTTACGCCTTTCGCCCTTTTCTACTAACCACTAACCCAACCACCTACCTTTAACCCAAGCCAAACCCTTCCCCCAAAAAGTCCTCTTGAAATTTACAAAGGTATGTAGTTAAAAAGGAGGAGGATTGATTGCTTGGCAAGCTTATGGTAGAAGTAAGTTCCATGCCGCTCTCGAGTGTTTCACAAAAATAAATGAAATTTTAAATGGAATTTTAAAAAGGCATGTTATGCCCTAATAAGTAATTTATCTTATGTAATGTTTTAAATAAATGATGACGAATAGGATTGTAAATAAATAAAAATAAAACTTAATAAAGAATCTTGGAAATCCCGACACTCTATGACAAACCCAAAACCTTCACTTCTACCCATTCCATTTGTGAGTGTAAAGCCACATTAAAAAGAGTTTTGCTTGAGGACAAGCGAAGATTCAAGTATGGGGGTATTTGATGTGCGCAAAATGCAACATATAAATTACATCAATTGTGGCATAAAACTAACCCTTTTTTAGTACTAAAGTTGGAAAAAGTGTGTTTTTGTCTTCCTTTTGTATATTCAGGATTAAATGAGCTCAAGTAAACAAAAGAAGCAAAAAGGCAGCTAAATCTAACAAAAATACAAGAAAAGGAATAAATGTGGCATGCCCGACCCCTCGACAGCATCCTCCCAAGCAAAAAAACAAGAGAACAGAAGGCTGAACACGCCCCGTGCTTAATGAGCACGGGGGCGTGCCCAAGTGTCTACAGAAAAGACAAAGTTGTAAAAGCTTCTATCACCCAACACGGGGGAGTGTCCACCGGACACGGGGACGTGGTCAACGCAAAGATTCGCATAATCCAAGCAAATCTTGATAGTACAGATACGCTTCTGCACACGGGGCCGTGCCCAGCGGAGACGGGGGCGTGGTCAACTAATGCGGACAAACTGCATTTAATGAAGAAAGAGAAGACGGGTGGACACGGGGCCGTGCCCAATGGACATGGGGCCGTGTCCGTGCTTCTGTGCAGGCTATAAATAGGGGTGCTTAGCTCACTTGTAAATCATCCCTTGGCAAACCACCTCTCTCCCACTTCACCCACACTCCACCACCACCACAACACCATCATCCATCATCCATCATAGAGTGTGTGTAGTAGTCTCGGGATCCAAGATTGATAGTAAGAGTTCTTGACAATCAAAGGCCATGTTTGCCTAAGTCTCTTACATCACTTGGTGAAGACAAGCATTTAGTGTAATACTTTTTATTTTTAATCTTTTCACACTTTTTATTTGGTTATGTATTAATGACTTTAATAACTAGTTTCTTATGTTGAAGGTGAAACTTCCTTATCATTTGTCTGTGGTGTCTTGGCGTTATTTTATTGTCTATATAAAATAAAAGATTTACACCATTCATATCTCCACGGTCTATATGGAGATATGTTGGCTACCTTGCCGAGGGTTAAGGGAATGGTTTGGTAAGCGTCTTGCCTTGTTCAGTGTATAGATCCTGCAAGGACCTGGGTCAAGCTTAGTAAGATCTCCTTCAATACCCACTGATATTGGATGGCGGGGGTCCGAACTTCTTGATCCCCTCATATGTAAACTACTATTAATATATTAACCCGGCTACTTAGGTCTGTATCCCTGCTGACTCAGACTACTTAGCCGAGGGTAACGTCACCTTCAAAAGAAGGGCCTACCACATTATGCATTAATAACTTAATTAATTATCTTTCAATAATCCAACCCTTTAGGATTGTATCCTATCTGTTTTTATTTTATTTTTACTTTCAACATTTTTAGTTTTTATTTTCTAGTTTAAAACCTTTTTTCTAAACTTTTGATTTGATTAGACGTTGAGGATAAACCGGTATTAAAAGCACTTGTGTCCTTAGACGACCTCGGTATCTTACCAACACTATACTACGCTCACGATGGGTGCACTTGCCTATATGTGTGTTTAGTGTTAGTAGAATATCGTGTTTTATAAATTTAAAACTTGACTAAAGTGTTAAAAAGGGCTAAAAATATACATTAAAAACTATATAACACTCACACGCATCACTATCGTGACCTGATGGCGTGCACGGAAGTTTCGTTATGAAGTCCATAGCTATACTCTCCCATTTCCACATAGGGATCTCGGGTTGGAAGAGTAAGCCAGTGGGTCTTTGATGCTCAGCCTTGACTTTCGAACAAGTTAGGCATTTCGAAACATAGATGGCTATGTCTTTCTTCATTCCAGGCCACCAATACCGTTGACGAAGGTCATGGTACATCTTGTCTGCACCAGGATGAATGGAATATCGGGATTTGTGTGCTTCAGTCAACAATATCTCTCGAAGGTTATTGCGACTTGGAATCCAAATGCGATGTAGATAGTAATAGATACCGTTTGATTTGGTGACAAAGTGCGATTCAGCACCGCACTTCTTCATTTCCTCTCGCATGGTATCTTCAACGAAGCAGGCGTGCTCGACATCATGAACAAAGGCTTCAAGGTTGTACTGGGCGTGCGTATTATGAACGTTATGCAAATAGCTTCGTCTACTTAGAGCATCGGCAACGACATTTGCTTTGATAGGGTGGTAGCGAATCTCACAGTCGTAATCGTTAATGTCGCAACCCCCGTCCCCTAACAACCCGGGAACGGGCGGCTGCGGCCAGTTTCGGTGGTATCGGTGTTTATCATTTTGGCAGCGAAAATTTCATCAGGACCGTAGTTAGGAAAATATTTTATCAGAGTAAAATACCACACTTTTATAATATTATGGGAATTTCCCAAGTTTCAAGTACACACAATTTCATAGGGATAAACCCTATTTTATTTAAATAAAAACAGCTCTTTATTTAGGTAACTTTTATTGCCATTTTTCCAAGCCTTCAGTGCTGTCCAGCTGGCTTCTATTCGGCTTCACATTTTGTTACCTGAAACGCATTTAAAAAAACATTTTGTCAGTGAGAAATACTGGTGAGTGAATCCCAGTTTAATCAAAACAGGTTTTATAAGTCTACAACATTGAGGGTGGTCGCGCAATTACATTTGTTTCCATCTACTTTAATTACCACCCACGGTACTGTCAACCCGACTTGTGGTCATGTTACTACTCACAATGTAGTAACAAATTTTGTATACAAAACCCCAACATACCAACGATAATTGTAGAATAAAAATACTCAATCACTGTTTAATATAATGTTAATTATATGAGGTTTTGTAAAAACAATTTGCAAAAAGAAGATTACTCACATTGCAGTCTTAGGGTTTTCCTTAAGGATTTCCTAGTGATTATCTATTAATTACACAAATGCACACGCGTTAGTATAATAACCCAATATTTACATTAGTAATTCCCTCCCCGAGACGACATTCCAACGACTACGTCGGGCAGAACCACGACGGCCGTTACGGAACCCTGGATCAATCGGGCAGCGTATGTAATACGTAACCGGGGGTTATGATACTTACAACGAGGCAAAACTTCGTTATTTAGGAGGTATAATGCCCGCTACTACTTCAAATATTCAGAATTTTAGAGAGAAAGTTGATTGTGGGACGAATTGTGAACTGAGGCCAACGACCTCTATATATAGTGCTGATCCCGGACTCCTTCACGGCCCGCGTAAGCCGAAGGATGATCCTTCGCGGCCCGGGACATAGGGTTGTAGGGCCTAGCTTTGACCGGTCATCACTTATAGGCTTGACACATAGCACGACACGTGGCAGCACCGGGTGCAGCCTGATCGCTTAACTGTCGCACCCCGCATAGCTTGAAGGCAAAGCCTTCGTAGCCCGTGAGCTACCCTAAAACCTTGTTTTTATTTAATTTTTAATTATATAGGGTATTTTGGGCTCGGTTCTCGCATACAGTGTGCATTTTAAGACACATAGGGTCATTTTAAATATGTTAGGGTGTCGAAAATATTTTGGAAGGTTGTTATATCCTCCCTACCTTGTTTTAGAACTCTTCCTCGAGATCTACTGGAATAAGTGTGGATATTTCCTTTGCATCTCTGATTCAAGCTCCCATGTATACTCTAGTCCTCTCCTGGAGTCCCATTTTACTTTCTCCAGAACTAATCTCTTGTGCTTGAGGTTCTTGACCTTCCTATCTTCAATTTGTAGAGGTCTTTCCACAAATTTTAACTGCTCATTTACCACTATATCCTTAAGAGGTACTACTAGTGATTCATCAGCTAAGCATTTCTTGGGATTAGATACATGAAATACATCATGTATTCCTGCCATTTCTTCTGGCAGTTGTAGCTGATAGGCTACAGGTCCTATTCTTTTAATAATCCTAAAAGGTCCAACGTACCTGGGGCTTAGCTTTCCTCTTTTGATGAATCTTACCACTCCTTTCCAAGGAGAGACTTTCAATAACACTTTGTCTCCTACTTGAAATTCCAATGGTTTTCGTCTGTTATTTGCATAACTCTTCTGTCGATCACGTGCTGCTTTCAATCGTTCCTTGACTTGAATGATCTTGTCTGTTGTTTCTTGTACTATCTTGGGTCCGGATAGTTGCTTTTCTCCAATTTCTGCCCAACATACTGGCGTTCGGCACTTTCATCCATAAAGTGCTTCTAATGGTGCAGCATTGATACTGGTATGATAGCTGTTATTGTAAGAAACTTCTATCAATGGTAAGTGATCATCCCAGTTACCTCCGAAATCGATTACATAAGCTCTAAGCATGTCTTCCATTGTTTGAATTGTTCTTTCGCTTTGTCTGCCCGTTTGAGGATGGTAAGCTGTGCTTAGATTTAGCTTGGTTCCCATTGCTTTTTGGAAACTTGTCCAAAAATGAGAAGTAAAACGGCTATCCCCATCAGAAATAATTGATAAAGGAATTCCATGTTAAGAAACTATTTCATTTACATATAATTTAGCTAATTGTTCCATACTGAAAGTTTCCTTCATGGGTAGGAAATGAGCTGACTTAGTTAGCCTGTCTACAATCACCAAGATTGTATCATTACCTTTTCTTGTTTTGGGTAATTTAGTAACGAAATCCATTGTTATCAATTCCCATATCCAAACTGGCATTTCTAATTGTTGCAACAAACCTGAGGGTTTCTGAAGTTCAGCTTTAACTTGTGAACAGGTTAGACACTTTGCAACATATGCTGCTATATCCTTTTTCATTCCTATCCACCAGAAATTCTTTCTTAAGTCTTGATACATTTTATCACTTCCAGGATGCATCGTATACTTAGATTTATGGGCTTCTTCTGATATACGGTGGTGTAGGTTTCCTAATTTAGGTATCCACATTCTTTTCTTATGGAATCTCCAAATTCCATCTGTTCCTTGTTCTAGTTCCTTAATCATCCCTTTCAACTTTTCAGTATCATCCTTGATCACTGATTCTTGTGATTTTCTAATCTGCTCATTTAAATCTACATGCAGGTTTAACTTAAGAGAACACACTCTTTTTAGCTTTTCGTGATCCTTTCGACTTAAAGCATCAGCTACTATGTTCACCTTTCCTGCATGGTACTGGATATTGCAGTCATAATCGCTTAGTATTTCCATCCAGCGTCTTTGTCTCATATTCAGCTCCTTTTGCCCGAAAACATACCTTAAACTCTTATGATCAGTGAAAATGGTAAACTTACTACCGTAAAGGTAATGTCTCCAAATTTTAAGGGAAAAAATTATAGCTCCTAATTCCAAATCATGGGTTGAATAATTATCCTCATGATTCTTAAGTTGTCTAGAGGCGTAAGCTATCACATTTTGACATTGCCTCAATACACATCCATAACCTAGTTTAGAAGCGTCACAATAGATTATAAAGTCTTCAGTTCCTTCTGGTAACGCTAATATGGGTGCATTGGTCAATCTTTGCTTAAGGATTCTAAAGGTTTCTTCTTGTTTTGGTCCCCATTCAAACTTAACAGATTTACAGGTTAGCTTAGTTAAGGGAATGGCTATTCTAGAAAAATCTCGAATAAATCTTCTGTAATAACCGACCAATCCTAAGAAACTTCTAACCTCGGTTGGTGATTCAGGGGTTTCCATTTGGTAATCGCCTCGATCTTTGTGGGATCCATATGAATTCCTTCATGATTAAATTAAATTTCCAAGAAACTGTACCTGTTCTAACCAAAATTCACACTTCAAAAATTTTGCATAAAGCTTTTCTTTCCTTAATAGACTTAGAAGTGTGTGCAGATGCGCAGCATGTTCCTCTTTATTTTTAGAGTAAATGAGAATATCATCTTTAAAGACAATTATGAATTTATCCAAATATGGCTTACATATTCGGTTCATCATGTCCATAAATGCGGCTGGGGCATTGGTTAAACCAAATGGCATGACAGTAAATTCATAATAGCCATACCTTGTTCTGAAAGCGGTCTTAGGAATGTCCTCTTCTTGTACCTTTAATTGATGATATCCTAATTGATCAAACAAATCATCGATTCTCGGTAATGGATACCGATTTTTAATCGTGACTTTGTTCAATTCACGGTAGTCAATGCACATACGCATTTATCCATCCTTCTTCTTGATGAATAAGATCGGTGCTCCCCATGGTGATGAGCTTGGCTGTATGAATCCTTTCTCCAACAATTCGTCTAACTGTTTCTTTAGTTCCTGCATTTCTGTAGGTGTCAAACGGTAAGGTGCTTTGGCAATTGGTGCTGTTCCGGTAGCAGGTGGATTCTGAATTCAACTTCTCTGTCTGGCGGTAGTCCTTGCAATTCTTCTGGAAATACATCTGAAAACTGGGATACTACTGGAATATATTTCAGTTCTTTTCCTTTAGTATTAATGATTATAGAAATTAAATATACTAATGTTCCTTTTCTAGCATAATTTGTTGTTTTCATCACAGAGATGAATTTTGTGGATCTAGAGGGCTTATCTCCTTTAATTGTGATCTTTTCAACCATTGGTGAATTTACTTGGATTGACTTTTGATCACATAAAATACTGGCTTTATTGGCTATTAACCAATCCATTCCTAATACAATATCGATTCCTCCAAGATTCATTGGATAAAGGTGTGCAATAAATTTTTGATTTAAAAATTCTATTCTTGCTCCCTGCAAGATTTCAGAAATCTTAATGGTTTCTCCATTTGCTGTCTCTACTAGACATTCTTGTGGGAGTTTAGTTAATGGTTGATTGAGAAGTTTGCAAAATGAAGTACTAATAAAACTTTGGTTTGCACCAGAGTCAAATACTACTTTAGCAAAAACATCATTAACTAAAAACGAACCGGCGATCACATCCGGGATCATCTTTGCTTCTTCTGCAGTCAGAACAAATGCTCTAGCATTTTTAGTAGTCTTGTTGTTCGGGGCTTGAGCTAGTTTTGGACAATTCGGCTTGATGTGACCTTTTTCTCCATAGTTGAAGCATATTCCATTATTAGGTTTCTTCCTGCAATCTTCTTCCTTGTGTCCTGGTATCTTGCAGAAATTGCAGTAAGTGGAGCATCTTCCCAAATGCTTCTTCTTGCAAGCCTTGCAGTAAGGTGCAGAGGTAGAACCAACATTTTTCCCACGGTTGGAATTACCGTAGTGAAATTTCTGGGTAAGCCTTTGAGCTAGGTTTCTCCTTTGGTCCTCTTCTCGTGTACGCACTAATTCATCAGTCAAGGTGTTTGTTAGTTCTACAGCTTCTTCAATACTTTGAGGTCTAGCTGTCTTGACTACATGCCTTATCTCACTGATTAATCCCCAGATGTAGCGGGAGATTAATACTGGTTCAGGTGATGCAAGGGTTGGCACTATTCTAGCATATTCAAAGAATAAAGTAGGGTACCCCTTACTATCCACTCCAGTCATCCTAAGGTTTAGGAACTTATTTGCTATCTATTCTTTTTCATTGGGAGGGCAGAATTTCCTTTCTACCATATTTTTCAATTCCTACCATTCCATATTGTAAATCTTGTCACTTCCCCTAGACTGGAGGATAGTGTTCCACCATTCTAAGGCTGAGTTTTTAAACAGATTGGAGGCAACCATTATCTTATCTTCTTCTGCACACTTGCTTATTTTTAAGACTGGCTCAGTCTTTTCTATCCAGCATAGAGCTGCAATGGCCCCTTCGTTGCCCGAGAATTCTATTGGTTTACAAGACCAGAATTCTTTGTAAGAACAACCATAAGACATGATCCTTCTTCTTTTTGGAATGGCAATTGAAGTATGGGTCCATTGTGCACGTTGTGACTAGGTTCTGTATGGGTTCATTTACTTCCATTACCACTTTTATCATTATTTTCTACATCCCTAACATTTTGGATAATAGCTGGCATGGCATCTCTAATTCCTTGGGTTACAAGGTGTCGAATTTCACTATTATTCATTTGATTTTCATTATTCTGGTTTTCTGGATTTGCTGCGTCGGCCATCTGGATTTTAAACAATTATCAAGTATTAATATCACTGGACAATATCCAATACAAAAAAAATCACACGATAAGTATGTTGATCAAAATCGTCGAGCATTGCGACTTACTCTATTTTATAGTATGCATCTATAATTATTACAGTACAACTGGAATAAAAATACAATACTAGTATGCATCACTAACCACGAGGTGGTCTATACTACAACATATATATTATCATATATATATTTTTTTTCAAACATACACACACACACACACACATATATATATATATATATATATATATTATTATTACTAATGGTAGGGGTTCATCCAAAAGTCCATATTACGTTCGTCATATTTCCAGACGATTCGTTCCCCTATTTTTCTCATCCTTTTGCTCTCTTCTAAAATCTCCTCACCAAAGGTTCAGAGTTCTTGCACATTTTCTGTGCTCATGGGTGGTGCAGGTGCTGGTATGGGATCTGGGTACTGTGGCATTGGTTCTTCCTGGGGATATGGATTCTCTAGAATTTCCCTAATGTATTCATCATTATCATAATAGGGATCTAAAGGGTCCAGACCTGGGTAAGCTACTAAGTTTGACATGGGTTCCTCTGGTATTGGATAGTGTTGCTGGTAATCCCTACGGTCGTCAAACCACGGGTCGTAGTTTGGGTCTAAGGGATTGGGTGCTAGTACTCTAGGTATCTCAGTTGGGTCAAAGGCTGGTGCTGGGATTTGGTTTTCCGAGTTGACTTCAATCTCCATGGGTTGTGTGGGAAACAAGGGTAACGGCTGGGGTGCTATGAGTTGCACTAAATTAGGGTCTACAACTGTAGTTGCTAGAATATGAAAATTTGGTAGACTCATATTGAGCATATCTTGGGTGTGAGCATCTGTTTCTCTCTTAGCTGCTACTAGAACTCGCTGTTGTTGTAACTTTTTCATCCTCTTCCTACGTTCATGCACACCTATGCTGAACCATCCTCTCTTATAGGAGGGAATGGCTCTTCAGATTGAGCCTTGAACACGAATATCCCATCTTCATTGTCAGCTGAATATCCTGAGAGGGTAGGCTATGAAGTGGTACCTTCGCTCCTAGGTGAGCTGGACAACTGATGGTAGGCGTCGGAAGGTCCTTGGTCGCTCATACTGTAAACTAACAAATAGTCAAATAATAAACAACAATAAAATACAGATATGCACGTAGTGCTGTAAATAATTTCCTAACATTTTGAATAATATCTTGGTGTCAGCAGAACACTTATGTGGCTGAATCAGTGGCTTAGCTCTTATACCACCTTCTGTCGCAACCCCAGTCCCCTAACAACCCGGGAACGGTCTGCCGCGGCCAGTTTCGGTGGTATCGGTGTTTATCATTTTGGCAGTGGAAATTTCATCAGGACCGTAGTTAGGAAAATATTTTATCAGAGTAAAATACCACGCTTTTATAATATTATGGGAATTTCCTAAGTTTTAAGTACACACATTTTTATAGGGATAAACCATATTTTATTTAAATAAAAACAGCTCTTTATTTAGGTAACTTTTATTGCCACTTTTCCAAGCCTTCAGTGCTGTCCAGCTGGCTTCTATTTGGCTTTCACATTTTGTTACCTGAAACGTGTTTAAAAAACATTTTGTCAGTGGGAAATATTGGTGAGTGAATCCCAGTTTAATGAAAACAGGATTTATCAGTCTATAGCATTGAGGGTGGTCGCGCAATTACATTTGTTTCCATCTACTTTAATTACCACCCACGGTACTGTCAACCCGACTTGTGGTCATGTTACTACTCACAATGTAGTAACAAATTTTGTATACAAAACCCCAACATACCGACGATAATTGTAGAATACAAATACTCAATCACTGTTTAATATAATGTTAATTATATGAGGTTTTGCAAGAACAGTTTGCAAAAAGGAGATTACTCACATTGTAGTCTTAGGGTTTTCCTTAAGGATTTCCTGGTGATTATCTATTAATTAAACAAATGCACACGCGTTAGTATAATAACCCAATAATTACATTAGTAATACCCTCCCCGAGACGGCATTCCAACGACTACGTCGGGCAGAACCCCGACAGCCGTTACGGAACCCTGGATCAATCGGGCAGCGTATCTAATACGTAACCGGGGGTTATGATACTTACAACGAGGCAGAACTTCGTTATTTAGGGGGTATAATTCCCGCTACTACTTCAAATATTCAGAATTTTAGAGAGAATATTTAGTGCTGATCTCGGACTCCTTCACGGCCCGCGTAAGCCGAAGGATGATCCTTCGCGGCCCACGACATAGGGTTGTAGGGCCTAGCTATGACCGGTCATCACTTATAGGCTCGACACATTGCACGACACGTGGCAGCACCGGGTGCAGCCTGATCGCTTAACTGTCGCGCCCCGCGTAGCCCGAAGGCAAAGCCTTCGCGGCCCGCGAGCTACCCCAAAACCTTGTTTTTATTTAATTTTTAATTATATAGGGTATTTTGGGCTCGGTTCTCGCACACGGGGTGCATTTTAAGACGTATAGGGTCATTTTAAATATGTTAGGGTGTCGAAAATATTATGGAGGGTTGTTATAGTTAAGAAGTTCAACCCATCGGCGTTGGCGCATATTCAGTTCCTTTTGATTCAAGATGTGCTGTAGGCTCTTATGGTCGGTGAAGACCGTACACTTGTTACCGTAAAGGTAGTGTCGCCAGATCTTTAATGCAAAAAAAAACTGCACCAAGCTTGAGATCTTGGGTTGTATAGTTCTTCTGGTGGATCTTGAGCTGACAAGAGGCGTACGCGATAACCTTGTCCTGTTGCATGAGAACACATCCGAGACCAAGGTTCGAGGCTTCTCAATAGACTACGAAGTCATCGTTTCCGTTAGGCAAAGAGAGAACAGGAGCATTGCAGAGCATATGCTTCAGAGTCTGAAAGGCTTGCTTTTGTTTGGTTCCTCAAACAAAAGACTTATCTTTATGCGTCAAGGAAGTAAGCGGAACGACGATTTTTGAAAAGTCAGCGATGAATCGACGGTAATAGCCCGCCAATCCGAGGAATGAACGAACATCGGATGGTGATTTTGGAGTAACCCAACTCCTAACAGCTTCGATTTTCGCGGGGTCGACGTGTATACCTTGACTATTGACGATGTGACCGAGGAATTGAACCTCCTCTAGCCAAAATTCACACTTGGAGAACTTAGCATAGAGTCAATTCCCTTGGAGTAACTCGAGAACCAAACATAAATGTTGCGCGTGTTCGGATTTCAAAAGAAATAGATTGTCGTCGATGAATACGATGACAAAACGGTCAAGAAATGGTTTGCAAACGTGATTCATCAGATCCATGAAAACAGCGGGTGCATTGGTTAAACCAAAGGGCATTACGATGAATTCATAATGGCCGTATCGGGTTCGGAAAGCGGTTTTGGGTATATCTTCCTCATGAATTCGTAACTGGTGATAGCCTGAGATTAAATCGATCTCCGAGAAACACGTAGCACCTTGTAACTGATCAAACAAATCATCGATTCGAGGCAGGGGATAGCGATTCTTGATAGTCAGCTTATTCAATTCCTTATAATCGATGCACATCCGGAACGACCCGTCCTTCTTTTTGACGAAAAGGACTGGTGCGCCCCAAGGAGAGGTGCTAGGGCGAATGAAGCCTTTGTCAAGCAATTCCTGGAGTTGACTCGAAAGTTGGCGCATTTCAAACGGAGCGAGGCGATATGGGGATTTAGCAATAGGATTTGCTCCGGGAATAAGTTCAATGCGAAAGTCGATATCATGACTCGGAGGTAAACCACGTAAATCATCAGGAAAGACATGAGGAAAATCACGAACCACAGGCACCTTTTCTATTGCCTTCTCATTCTTTTCCTTCTCCGCTCCTACGATGTGCGCCAAGAAAGCTTTGTATTCCTTGCGGAGATACTTGCTTGCTTGGATACACGACATGAGCTTGAGGTCTTTCGAAGGAGTTTCTCCATACACAAAAAGTTGATCGCCATTAGCGAGTGAGAAACGAATCATCTTATCGATGCAAATGACTTCAGCACGATTTTCACAAAGAAAATCCATGCCTACTATGATATCAAAACTACCGAGCTGCATCGGGATAAGATCGATGGGGAATACGTGATTGTTGAGTTCAAGCGTAAAATCACGGAGAACAGAACGAACAGTGACGGTTCTTCCAGTGGCAACTTCAAGGTCGAACGTCGTAGGGAGATGGGTGCGCTTACGATTTAGGAGCTTTTCGAATTCAAACGATACAAAACAGTTATCTGCTCCAGTATCAAACAAACGCGAAGCATATATACCATTGACGAGGAACGTACCATTAACAATGTTGTTATTTGCTTGAGCCTGGCGGGCGTTGATGTTGAAAGCACGTCCGCGGGCTGCTGGCTGCTGCTGCTGTTGATGTTGTTGCGGCTGCTGTTGTGGCTCTTGCTTCACCACTCTGTTTGGGCACATGTTTGCGAAGTGGTTGGGATCACCACATGCAAAGCAAGCTCTTGCATGAGTTGTGGAGGCAAGAGCTGCTTGTTGGCCCTGTGGAGCAGGAGCTTGACCTTGAGCTTGAGCTGGGGCTCGGCGAGGACCAGTACAGCAATTAGCAGTAAAGTGGTCGTACAGGTTGCAGTGAACACAAAATCTGCATGCAATCCCAGTCGGATGATGATAAGTACAGGTAGGGCAGAGCGGGTGAGGAGCAGTATACGCACGGTTGGCCGGCAGTGCATTGGTTACCGGTGCCGCTACTTGGCGGTTCTGAGGTTGCGGTTGAGAAGTGATGGCATTTAGTGGTGCAGTAGCTGTCCCTGCACAGTTCTTCTTCTTCTTGTTGTTATTCTTTCTCTTGCGGCATGAAGACTTGGAAGCTTGCGGTGGGAGCAACGGTAAATTGGTGAAGACATTTGGTGGTTTCGTCGAAGTAACCAGCCCGAACTTGCTTATCGTTAATCTCAGCAGCGTGCAGGAAGGTTTCTTCAATAGTTATCATCTTGGCGGCTTCCACAAAGTCAGCAACACAATCTTTTAAAACACGGATGTATTTCTTGATGGCTTTGTCGAGAGTAGTAACTTGGCCCGGACAGATTATACTCAGCTGCTTAAAGCGGGCAGTTAAACCAGCGTTGTCGCCACCCTCTTGTTTGATGTGCCAGAACTCATCCTTCAACTTCTGAAGCTCGTGGGGAGGGCAAAACTCCTTCATCATGATGTCCTTCAACTCATCCCACGTAAGCCCATAGGCTGCATCATTCCCTCGCTTGTTTCTTTCGGTAGTCCACCAGTCCAGAGCCCTGGATTGGAAAACGCCAATGGCGTTAACAGTGCGGAGGTTTTCGGGATAGCCGCTTTGGCGCAGGGTGACTTCAATTGAATCGAACCACTGAAACATGGCAGTAGGCCCGTCTTCTCCGGTGAATTCTTTGGGGCCGCAAGCTTTTAACTGCTTGAAGCTAAAAGTAGCATTCGGCGAATCAGTCCTGCATTCCTCAGAGGACTTGCTAGCATTTTTATTAAGCTCTCTGACAATTTGCAGTATGACCTTAGCCATCTGTTTTGCGACGAGAGCAGCGATGCGTTTGTCCTCGTGGTTTCGGCGGGCGGTGCGTGAAATGTGCGATCCGAATGACGACGCGGTCTACAACAGACATCGCCATAGCAGACACAATTTCGAGCATATTCTATAGTATCTCCTCGCGCTACTTTATATAAAGCTCAGGTACACATCCAATCATATCATCACAAAATCTCGTAGGCACATAAACCACAGAAGCACGTAAACACATGAGTACGTAATCCACGTAAACATAGAGGCACACAGTCCATGTAAGCACATCTTCACTATATTTTGCACGTATTCACCTACATATATTGCACGTATTCACATAACTTTCACAGTGGCGTAAAGAGATCGAGAGTTGCGAGTGCGAGTAACGAGCAATCATAGCAAGTAGTATGGCGTGCGATTTGTTAGCGTGTTGAGATAGATGTGCAGGGTGAGTGGTGTGTGTGGATCAAAGCTGTTGGTGCATGCGTCTGTCGACTTCGCCTTGTATCGAGTCTTGTATGTGTATAGATAGTTCAGGGCACATAATTCGATAAAACTGTCAAAATTAGGTTAGCAGGTAAGTTCACATGAAATTACAAAGTGTAATTTCGCTTGAAATCAAAAAGTGATTTCAAACGAAATCACCTTGCTAATTCCGCTTGAAATAGTAATTTTGTGTGAAATGGTAATTCCGTTTGAAATGTAATCTCGTTTGAACTGGTTCAAGCGGAATTACTTTGCCTATATATAGGAGTGTCCTGATTTCGTTTGAGAAGGACATGTATGTGTGATTCTGGAGCCGAAGTGTCGTCTTGTAGTAAAACTTTGTAAAATCAATCAGAAAGACATATATAGTGAATATCTAGCTGAATCAAACTCGATATGTCTGTTTCCGCCTTTCATATTGAGTAGAACGCCTCTGAACGACTCATTTTGGTCGATAAAACGATCCTACATGTGGTATCAGAGCTCAGGAGGAGGAGTTCTACCGTATTCAGCTTGATTTCATCAGATTTTCTAACTTCTACACCTTTTTTCAAAATTAAACAAGTTTTAACAGATAAAATGGTTTGAATTTCACACATTATATGTGAAACTGTGTTTTAACAAACCCTTGAGAGTTTTATACTTAAAATCGAGCTAGAACCTGATCAATTTGACAAAAGTTGGACCGAAATGATGATGTCAGCATAATTTCGTTTGAAATTACACTTAATTCCGCACGAAATTAGTATTTCGCTTGAGTGATTCCGTTTGAAATCACTATTCCGCTCCAATTTGTTATTTCGCTTGAAGTGTTTCAAATGAAATCAATCATTTCGTTTGAAAAAGGATATTCCGTTTTAACAGGTGATTCCGTTTGAAAGGGTATTCCGTTTTGAGAGGTGATTTCACTTGATTTTGATTTCGTTTGAAAGTGTCAAATTTTGAAAAATTTTGCTGAAACATGGAAGAGGAATTCTACAACGCGTTTGCTACATCCCCGACTACTCCGGCTGACATTGCTAAAAATATGAATATGGAAAATGAAACTGGAACTTTGCAAAAACCCCCGAAGCTAATGGGAATTGAGGAGTATTATAGTTGGAAAGATCGATTTGAAAACTGGGTTCAAGCAAATCATTTGAGGTCTTGGGAATGTGTTGAGAAAAAGTATGTGCTACCACGTATAGATTTGGGAGTTGAGAAAAAGATTTATGAATTTATAGATAAAGAACGAGACATATATAAAGCAGAAAAGATGATGATCAGTTTACTCCAGCAAGCTATTAAAGAAGACATATTCGTATTGCTTCAACATGATAAGACTTCACGTTCAATTTGGGAAGCACTTAGAATTAAGTTTGAGGGAAGTGAGAAGATGATCAAGAGTAAAAAGGC
>JARYGA010026996.1:0-39644 GCA_030545235.1 Helianthus tuberosus | reverse complement strand
CCTTGAATGACTGTGAAACATACTTCACAATATCTTTCTCGGCACATCCACTAATATCGACCACCGTATCCATCTCATCTAGCCACGTCATGCAATCAATGGCGCCTTTTTCACCAGTAAAATCTCTAGGCTTACAAGAGACGAAATACTTATATGAACAGGTCTTTGCACGTGGCTCTTGATCAAACATAATCTTCTTAGATGGAATATTGTGCTGATTTGAGGAGTGTTGGGCATCATCCTTCTTCGACTCATGAGATTTAGATGGTGGCTTACTGTGAGCTACAGAGTGAGTCTTTGAGCGTGTACCACTAGAATCTCTAAATTTCCTGTCCATGGCTTTAGAAACAACATTATCAATCAATGCTTGAAGTTCCGCACCAGTTACATGGATTCTGGTAGTATCATGATTCTCTACAGGGTGACTGTTGATTTCTTCAGATTCTGCCATGTAGCTTGATTGCTACATAAAATAATGATAATGTTTCATTCAGAATTTTATAACAGGATTGTCATCTTTGATAATTTTATTAACCATGGTATTAATAAACCATATTGGTTAATTTACTAGGCATATTCATTCAGGATTTTCCATTATAGTTTTCCTCAGTTATAATTTATTAATATATTATGATGGCACAAAAGCCAAGTCACAGGGACAATTTTAATTTATATGCCATGATCTTATAGGATCGAGGCGTTAAGGCATTGAATCATAGTTCATTACCTTTCTTGGCAGGGAGTCATATACTACAACTGTCTTTTGTCTTATATGACAATGAATATGGCCCGCAGGCATTACATCACTAATGGATGTTTAATAAAAGAAAGGAATTGGAAGGATCCAATATAAGGATGACTTATGTGATTTTATCGAATCACATTTGCCAGGAGTGTTAACATGTTTTCAGATGTTAACAAGGATTTTGAATCTTACAAGGAACTACCATCATGGCCCGGTCTTAAAATGACACATGGCTAGGTTTTGCCTTTAAGATTTTCTTTTATATATAATGGCAGAATTAATCTTTAAAAGGAATGATATTTTATTTATTTCATATATTATTTCCATTAATATAATGATAATTGAAATTTTAAATTCAACACATTCCATAATTAAATAAAAAGAGTACATAAATGCCCTAAACGGGACTTTAACATAAATAACTTGCCCACGCAGGGGCTACACTGAAAATACAAGTCCTCGCAGGGACTGAATACAGAAATAGATGTCCACGCAGGGACTTGATTGAAACAAGGAAATTACAATACAAATAAATAAATAAGGAATCTTCAAAAATCCCTTTTCTTCTTTCCCTTGATTAGATTCGCCAGACCTTTGAGAAATCCTCGGTGGCTCCTACGCTCTTCTTGAACCTCCCGTTCCACCTGACTCAACCTTTGAAGAATCTCATGTTGCTGCGATGGCTGGATCTACGGCGGCTGCGGCTGTTGATGCTACGGAGGTTGAGGAGGTGGCGGGTATTGGTACCCATAGGTCGGGTACCCAGTCTGATATGGGACTCCATAGGGCCCCTCAGGATGAAGAGCATTGTAGTTCGCCGCTGCAAGGTATGGGTCAACTTTGGCGTAGTTGTAGTTAGTATGGGCTAGCTGCTCAAAAGGGTTATACGCCGCTGTACCGGCGTATGAAGGAATCAGGTTATCATAACCCATTGGTGGTGGTGCGACTGGCGCAGAGTCCACCTCAGAAATGGGGTTTGAAGGCCCACCCATCTGTGGGTCTTCATATAGTGGTGGGTAATGACTGCCACTTGAATGCTGAGGGGTGCTGAAATGGAATCCCCCTCACACGGACATTAGTGCTCCTGATCTCCTACGCCTCGATGGCTCCGGAGGTGGTTGCTGCTCTGGCGGCGGTGGAGTGACCGCTACAAAACGTGAATCCTCCGAGGGATCCAGCTGCTGCGATGGGTTGTAAGAGGGAGTAAACACCCAGTCGTATTGGGAAAACCTTGCCTCATAGTTGTCTGGACCATGATAAGGTGATCCATGAAAAGACGACCCATCCGAAATCTCGATGGGGTGAGTAGGTGTCCCAGATGGTGGTTCGGTTGGATCTGGGTCATCATCCATATCCATGTCCTGAGCTTCAAGAAAATGGTCTTCAGGGCCCAATGGGTTATGACCCATTGGTTCTTCAATCTGATTTTCTGGGTTAAACCGGCTCTGGAAATATGGGGTCGGGTCTTGAAACGCGCGGTGTGACCCCGACCGCTGTAGTGGTAGGTAGGAATGGCGTGAATGGTCGGACTCGTTGCCTTGATGGAGTCTGAAGGAATATGGTAGGAAGGTGAGGAGCTAAGCGAGACAGAACGCCTCGCAGGTTCTAAGTAGGTCCTCCAGTCTTCTTGAGGACTGGTGCTCATTGTAACAGACGGAGTTCGCCGGTGGGAAGGTCCGGCCTCGTGATCGGTAGGAGCGTTGAATGGCCCCTTTCCTCGTCCTCCTCTACGGAACCTTGGTGGCATTTTGTAGATCCTGTCAAAATAAACAAAAGGAACAACAAAGGAAAAACAATAAAGGACAAAAATAAAATGAATTAGGATTAGTCCTAAGTTGTTGGCCTATACTCGGAAGTCGAGGAATATGCAAACTGTGTCATTGAGATTAAACACAAAAGGATAGTGTTTAATTAACTCAATGTTGGCTCTGATACCAACCTGGCATACCCCGATATTTCCACGTATTACCGGTGGGCCCGGTGGGGAGTATCGTGACGTAGTTGATATCATCATAGACAATTTATCACAGTTTAATACACAGCGGAAGTCGAAAGATAAAAATATTACAAAACGAATGAAAGTAATATTAATTATTACAAGAACAGTTCTAAGGGATCCACGGGCGGATCAAACTTAAAAGGAACATTGTTCAACAGATTTATAAACATCTAAGCTTGCAAGACTCTTTATTGATGCTAGGAGTAGCCAGCCTATTCCGCATAGTACCTGCACTTAGCCTTTTTTTTTTTGGAAAATACGTCAGTTTACACTGGTAAATACAATTAACCGACTCATTTTGAAAATGTTTAAGAAAAATTGATTTAAATGCACAAGGCACAAATAATCTTTTATAACTTGGGATAATTATTTAAAAATAATCTTGTAAAAGAATTATATGTTTATTATACGTTCAGTAGCCAGGGTTGAAAATCGGGTTAAAGATTAATAGACGCACCACAGAATATATCCCACGTCGAGTTATTCTCAAACAGGTGTGTACATTATTTTTACATACGCACCGGCATGTGTATGCCTACACCCCGTGCTTAAGTCGTGGCCATTTCAGTGAATGAGCTGAGGATATCTAGGACATGGTCATTAACCCCCCAAAGGCTTAGAATAAACAAAACAGATTAAACAGGTTATCTCAATGATTTAACCTTCAAACGATTAAAAATTCAATACCCGACCAAGCGGTATTTTATATACTGTACCCCAAGCCCGTATAAGGGAAAATAAGTTAAAAGTATTTACCTGAGCAAATTATACAAATTTATCCCAGCCGTACAAATTAGCAAGTGCAAATATCTTTTACTGGTCTCCTAAATCTGGAATGAAGGTTATAATTAACCTATTAGATTCCAAACGGGTCTTAGTTAAATTTAAACTTAGACCGGTTAGTTTTAAAGAAAGGTATACGGTTCAAAACGCATGATTAAGCGAAGACCGGATTAGAATGTGGTTTAGACCCGAAAAGTATGAAGACTTGTATAATATGGGTAAACTAAACACATTCTGGATTTTGAAGTGAAAATGATAAGGTTTGACCCGTTTCGGTTAATTTATGCAAACTAGTTACATAAACCGTACCGAATGCGATAAATGCATAACGGGTAACCAAATGAGTCATGAGCACGTTTCCTAAGTTAGTATGCCTTAAATATGTTGTGATATCAGTAGGATACCTTCCATCATGCCCAAAACGGATTAAAATCAATTTAAGCCCCGTAGGGGTATTTTGGTCATTTTAAGGATTATAAAAGAGGTTAAATATTAATCTGAGGTTCTGGTCTAAAAAGATCAGTAAAAATATTTAATTTAATAAGTTATCTCAGTAGGGTATTGCGTATATGTGAAATTTATTATTTATAACCAAACTATGCACCGTAGGGGCATTTTGGTAAATTCACATAAGCTTTAAAGGTCAAATTTAGAAATCTGAGTTCAAAACTTTTGCTTACTGTTAAAGTATAAAAATTTACTTAAAACATCATTAGGTATTAAGTCTTATATAACAAAAATAGTTTTAACCCTTACTATGCGTTTAAAACGCGTAAAAAGTCAGTTTTAGGCGATTTTCGGGTTGTATAAGGAAAGCTGAGATTTTTATCAGCCCAGAAAGCTTAAAATATTTTATTTCTCATATAAAATCAGTAGTAAAAGATTTGGTATCAAAATGATATGTAAGACTCATTTTATTAGTAAAAAGGGTATAATCGACAATTACCGAATCAAAGCAAGAACCCTATGTTATGTTCAGTTTAAAAATAAATAAAAATCTTCAAAAATCCCAAAATTATTACATCAGTGAGTAAAAATTTTGGTTTCAAAATTTGGGTTTAGATAGGCTTTATGCTAATAATGCCGTTTAATTAATAAAAAGCTTTCAAATTACGATATTGAGCATAACTCCTCATTTAGACGTCAAACTGATGTCAAACTTTTAGGACATGTTTATAAATCAGTAACAGAGGTTTCTATCCTCTCACATTTTCAAAAATCTCGTTTTAAGGTCAAAAGGGCATAATGGTCAACATTTAAGCAATTAACGGAAACATGCAAATGAATCGGATTAATTAGGAACCAAGTTGTATAACCTCAGAGGGTTATACTAACCTATAACCTGGTCCTAACGGAACTCTAAGGCATGTCTAAACTAAGCTAAATCGGGTCAGAACTGAAAGTCAAAGCAAAAGTCTACTTTTGCGACTTTCGGTTCCGAACCGAGCCTAAACTCAAAATTGTCGGGTTGAACATGCTTAGACATGTTCCTACATTAATTACCAAGTTATATAAGTGTTAAAACAGGTTTCATGGCTTCTACATTGTTAATTATGAGTTTTTTTGCAAAATAGCTTTCTGTTGACTTTTTAATATTAAGTTTGACCCGACAATTGACCAAGTTAGAGTGATAATAAGGGGGTACCCTTTTAAGGACTTATTACCCACATAATTACCAACTCATAGCCACTTTCAATTCGAAAAATGACTGGACCATTAGTGATTAATCACTAAGTCAACGCTTAATTACGAAGGCTTTGACTTTTGGTCATTAGACTAATAAAACATGAAC
The DNA here is from genome assembly GCA_030545235.1 of Helianthus tuberosus. Lineage (NCBI taxonomy): Eukaryota > Viridiplantae > Streptophyta > Magnoliopsida > Asterales > Asteraceae > Helianthus > Helianthus tuberosus. The sequence goes on along the minus strand of JARYGA010026996.1, from coordinate 34,325 downwards.
TAGAGAGGCTAAGATTGCTTACAAAGGCCCTTAGCACGAATTAGGAGCTTGTGGAATCTTGTTTGAAGTCCAGAGAGCTCCAGAGAGTGTGTTTTGAATAAATTTTGAAAGGTGCAAATGAACTAGCAACAAACAAGTTCTTATATAGGACATTAGAACTCACAAGATCAATCCAACAAGGTCTACACATGTTTCCTGATCATCCCAGGTGTCCCCTATGCATGAAATACCATTGGTGCAGCCCCTGAATTCGAAAACCATGCATCTAAGGCGGTGGAATAGGCTGAACAGGCAGCTGTCCATTTTTCTGCCTAGTTACAGGTCTTACGGACCGTAAGCTAAGGGCCTTACAGTCCGTATCCGCTTTTTAATCTTTATCGCCCAGATCAGCCACCTTACGGTCCGTAAGGTGGTCTCTTTGCGGTCCGTAAGACTTGGTCAGAAGATAAAAATTTTGAGAACTTTGACATTTGACCATGCAACCTATAATACCTTGAGTCTCTGGTCATCATCAATAGTAAGGGCCCTCAAGTTCAGGTCTGCATTATTCAGAATGTATTCCATGCATTTGTATTGCCTTGGGGTCTTGTATACATCGAAACTCCACAAGATTAATATCCGTTATCTTTGATATAAAATATATATGTATATATATATATATATATATATATAATTGTTACAATGTTTTTGGGTTCGTTAAAAGGTCACTCAGAGGTTACTTTTGACATGTTGACACTTTTAACCCCTATGTTTCATAAGATCCTTATTTTAAGCACAACGACTTTCAACTTCGATAAATTATTCTTTAAAGAATACTAACGTCGTGTAAGGTCAATCAGAGGCACAAGAATGGCATGTTGACACTTTGGATCCCTTTAATCACATATTTACATTGTTTGACAACTTCAGTCCCTCAGAAATAATTCTTTATACTTTTAAAGTCTATAACACGTGTCTTCATTATATTAGTCGCGATTTATGAGGTGTTACAGATAGGTTTCTGCCCAACATTTTTATATGGTTCCTCTCCTTCCACACAGTTGAGATTAATTGGAGATTTGGGACAAATATCGTCACAAAGTTGGACAAGAGCTTTCTCCTTTCCACGTAGTTGGGAATTTAGTTGGATATTCTAATGATACATTTCAGTCAACGTATTGAAATTAAATTCTTCTCCTCATTTGGGGATGCGTCTCAGTTGACGTTGAAAATATAAGTCCCTTTCCGTATTGGGAGATTTGGGAATACGTCGCAGTTGACGTTTAAGTACAAGTACCTCTCCACATTGGGAGATTTAGGGATATGCCTCAATACAGTCAGCGTATATGATACAGCTCGATACAGTCACCATTTAAATTTATGCCTTTCTCCTTATTGGGAGATTCAGGAATACGCCTCAATATAGTACAGCGTATATGATACAGCTCAATAAAGTACATTGTATATGGTACGGCTCAATAACGTACACCGTTTAAATGTATATTCTTCTCGACATTAGGATATTTCGGGGATGATTAGCATCGCATAGATGAATGAAATTTCTATCTCCTTTCCACACATTTGGGAATTAGTTGGAGATCTTAGATAAGTGTCGTCCTATAGTTGGACGAAAATCACTTAAATATTTTTAAGATTATATTGGTGTGAGGGAATCAGTTTTCCGCTACTATCACCCTTTCGACCACTACCATTGGTGGGAAGTATATAGTTAAGACATCGTCTTCTATCATGGTCTTATTTACTAGTCTTAATTTCGTAAGAACTAGTAGACCGAGTAAATTCAAAAGGGATTTATTTGCTTGATTGCTAGCGGTCCTTCGACTAGTTTGTCTTCACCCAATAGAGTTGGCACTTTTAGTCCTTCTCCTAAATTGGAGTTTTCAGGACACGTCTTATTAGACGCTTTAATTATATGCACTTCTCCTTAATTGGAGATTTGGTATACGCCTCAATATAGTAAAGCGTATACGATACGACTCAATATAGTACACCGTTTAATTATATACCCTTTCTCCTTATGGGGAGATTCGGGAATACGCCTTAATATAGTACAGCGTATATGATACAGCTCAATAAAGTACACTGTATATGGTACGGCTCAATAAAGTACACCGTTTATAAATATACCCTTTCTCCTTATGGGGAGATTTGGGAATACGCCTCAATAAAGTACAGCGTATATGATACAGCTCAATAAAGTACACTGTATATGGTACGGATCAATAAAGTTCACCGTTTATATATGCGCCCCCTCCTTATCAGGAGAATTGGGGATACGCCTCAATAAAGTACAGCGTATATAATACAGCTCATTAAAGTACACTGTATGATACGGCTCAATAAAGTACACTGTTTAAATATGTTCCCCTCTCCTTATCAGGAGAATTGGGGATATGTCATCTCATATTTGGACGAACATTTTGCACCTTTTCAACCACTCATTGTGGGAACATATGCTTTTGGCCTTCGTCTATCGCGCAATCAAGAGATCTGTTTGATAAGGTAGGAGCAATAAATGTGACCTTCATATTTTCGAGGGAAAAAAAATCATAAAATGGGCTCCATAAAATCAATGATTCTTCTTATGGCAGTAATATCGCCAAAATATATTAGATGCTTACTATTAGCTGATATAAGTAAAATATGACCGTTGGGAGATCTTAGTGGTTCCATGCATTAAACCGTCATACTGGCCAGACATGAAAGCAATCTATAGGACACACTAAGATACTGCCAATTATCATATGGCACTTCTATCAAACTAAGTTTGGCATTTGTAGTTGCTAAAAATCATTGTTGTACTCCAGTTGAAGAAATTTGCTGACAAGAGTTGCCGAATTTATATAATATATTATACCCAAATGGGTTTGAATTAATCGAGCTCGAAGATTCGAAATTATATACTTTAAATCAGAAAAAGTGATTCCTTTTTCAACTTATTCTCTAGAATGGGAGAACATTTGAATCAAAGAATAGAGATTTTGGTGCAAAGTGCACATATATCTTTGCCATGATACGGCTTTTCATAATTGTTGTTGTTTCAAGCTGGTGAGATATCACCGGAATGTCTATCAAATATTAATAGACTTCAGATAAATGATATTAGGATATCACAAGAATATCAAAAGATATATCATCAGGTGACGAGGTTTATCATCCTCGTATCGGAGTCATCGTCTCCAAAACATATGTAGTTCACCATATGGTACTTCAAGCTACTCAATGGTAGAGATCCTTGAGTCCGTAACCCATTATAGATTCTTCATCTTGTCCGTGACATCTTGGCGGTATAAAATCAACAACTACTATATATATTAAGAGTAGTCTTATATTCAGGTCTAGACTCAGAGTTTTTAAAGGAATCTGCATTTGTGATATTTGAGATTAGACACTAAAAGCTAGTGTCTAATTCACTCAAACTGTAGCTCTAATACCAACCTGTCACCCCCCGATTTCCGGTGGGCCCGGATGGGTACAGTCGTGACGGATGGATAAACAATTATCACAGTATAATATTATGCAGCGGAAGTATTAGATTAAAATTAATAAAATAAAGCTTGAATGTATGAAAGTAATTACAAGCGTTCGATACAAGCCCACGGGCAGGATCCATATAAACAGAGCTTTAGACATCATAGGCCTTAAGCTTCAGGAGTGCAAATTCCTTAACCTTCATTCTAGCCGACCCGTAGTCCCAGCCTATAATAAGGTTCGGTACCTGCTGTACAATCTTTCGAAAATACGTCAGCCAAAGCTGGTAAATACAATTAACTGACTCTTTTAAAAATAGTTTTTCGAAAAGAGTTTATACATATTAGAAAACCCGTTGGAGATCTTTTAAATATATCATGGGATTATTCTTGTTACGAGATTATATACTTGATTAACCCATTGGGTTGTCCGGACATGGTATCATTAACCCCCAATTATGATAATTATCAAGTAAATGGATTAAACCGTATTCTTACATTTTTGCGTAATCATAGGCGACTTACTTATGTAATAACCGTCCCAAGAGGCATATTTGTCGTCCAAAGTTTACACTAAAATAAGTCAAGAGTATTTACCTTATTTACCTTTTTGCTAGCTTCCAATCAATAAGACTATATTTGGCAAAGAGCCGCAAGTCTCAGTATTATTGACCCAAGTCCGATTATCTGGGGGGTACTATAGTCTGGAAAGAATAGATTTATTATCTGTTAGAATGTATACGGGCCAAAGGTAGTTCCTTTAGATATGACCCGATACTTAAGAATAGGTTCGCTAGATTAAGCGTATATCAAATAGGATGTGGTTTAAGCCCAACAAGTACTAGGACTTGTATAATATGGGTAAACAATTTACATTCTGGATTTTGAGATCAAAACGATAAGGTTAAACCCTTTTTGGTAAACTTATGTAAACTAGTTACGTAAGTTTAACCGTACGCGTATAAGCGATGATGGGTAACCGGATGAGTTATGAACAAGTTCCATATGCCAATACACTTTTAAACAAGTTACAATATCAGTAGGATATCAACTTGTATGCCCGTTAAGGTTTTTAAATCAAACTATGCCTCATAAGGGTGTTTTGGTAATTTCACAATTAATAAAAAGGAGCGTACAAGTAAACTGATTTCATGGTCATAAACATTCTGTAAAAATGGTTTAATTATGATATCATATCAGTAGGATGTCAAATATATGTGTGGTTTATGCTTTAAGACCAAACTATACGCCGTATGGGCATTTTGGTCATTTCACACATAGTTTTGAGGACTTAATTTGGATTATGAGTTTAGGACTTATACCTACTGTAAAAATATTCAATATGGTTTATAAAATTAGTAGGTAACAAGTCTTGGTTCATAAGTATGCTTTATAAGTATGGTTTAAAACCATACTATGTGCCTAAACGACGTTAAAGTCGTTAAATGACGATTTATGTGAAGATTTATGAATCTGATGTTATGACCAGCTTTGAATAGTTAAAATATCTTATTTTTCATAACATATCAGTAAGAAAAAGGTTTGGTTTGAATATTATGCTTAAAACGCCTTTTATGTGTCATAAGGGCATTATCGTCATTTATCGGCATTGTATGCGAAACTGAAGTTAAACTCAGTTTACAACCTGACTTAGCATCCCAAATAATCCTAATTATCATATCATATCAGTAGGTAATGAGTTTTATGCTAAAATTATGTTTAAAACTCATTTTAGACTTAAAAGGGTATTTTTAGTCCTTTTAAGGGCATAGTTTACGCTTATATGCGTAAACTCAGTTTATGACCAGTTTATAAACACCAAAATATTCTAAACATGTTTACTTATCAGTACATAACTCATTTACATGCTCATTTATAACTAAAACCTTATTTTAAAACAAAAGGGCATTATAGTCAAAGTACGACATAATAACGAAACATGCGAATAAACTCAGATTCCTAGTCCGATCGTGTAATATAACCTTATGGGGTTATACTACATTATATTACTATCATAACGGAACCTAAAATCAGTAGCATACTAGTCTAATTCGGTTTATAACCAAAAGTCAACATAGAAGTCAAACTACGCGACTTTCGGTTGCGAACCGACCCTAAAACTGGAATTGACGAGCCGAACATGTTTACACATGTTCTAATAATTATTACCGAGTTGTTTAAGTGATAAAACATATTTTAGAACACTTCTAAACTCATATCGCAATTATTTTAAAAATTGGCTCGTTGACTTTTTAAATTAATATTACGTTAACTCGTCAATTGACCAAACAAACGTGATTCTTAGGAGGTACCCTTTTGAGGGATTAACACCTACCTAATTACGATCACGTAGCCATGTTCATTGCAAACAATGGCTTGACCTTTTAAGGTCTAACTAAAAGTCAAAGCATTTTATCGTAAACACTTGACTTTTTGGCTTTAAGAGCCAAATAAAATAACTAGCCACGAAAGGAACACTTATTTAAGGTCTAACTAAAAGTCAAAGCATTTTATCGTAAACTCTTGACTTTTTGGATTTAAGAGCCAAATAAAATAACTAGCCACGAAAGGAACACTTACAAGTGTCCTAGGGACCGAAGAGAACTCAATGGTATGCTCCTAATGCTCAAGAGCTACCTCAAGAGATAGAAAGAAGAAATGGTGCAAGTGAACTAATGAGTTCTAAGGCCTTTATATAATTTTCAAGAATTGCTAGGATTGTGCCAAGTGTTTAGGGCTATCATAAGATCATTACATGTGTAATACCATGTTTTAAAACCATTAACAAGTCCATAGGTTCATCAAATGGTTTAGAAGTCTTGTGTGGTGAACAAGTAATGAATAAAAATAATATGCCCACCATGACCAATATTAGGCATACCCGGGAGTATGACCGAGCATGACGGAGTTCCCGGTTCGTTTAAAAGGTCTCTCAAAGGTGTAGATTTACACGTTGACGCTTTTAGTCCTTTTAACGCACAAACTTGTGCGTATTATCGTTTAACGACATAAGAGCCTTATATAGCCTATATCAAACATTTTCGAGAGTATGAGCAAACATCACGATGTTTCGGGTTCGTTAAAAGGTCATTCAGATATAAGAATTAACATGTTGACACTTTTAACCCTTCTAACGCACAAACTTGTGCGTTTTAGCGTTTAACGGCATCAAAGCCCTAAACTGCTGATATTAGGTATTACCAAGAGTGCGAGCAAACATCATAACTCTTCGGATTCGTTAAAAGGTAACTCAGAGGTAAGATTTAACATGTTGACGCTTTTAACCCTCTGTAATCGAAACTTTTGAGTTTATCACAAACGGTTTCGATTATCCAACAAATGGCTTAATAGGAGAACATGAATACCATATAATGTCATTCAGAGGCTTGGTTTAAGCATGTTGATACTTTCGGTCCCTTCATATTCAAAGTTTTAACTGTTTGGCGATAATAGTCCCTCCTAGTCAAGGTTTGACTTAGTTAGGATTAGGAACACGTGTCAATACATTATTGTACATGATTTTACAAGGTGTTACATCCTCACCCCCTTAAAAGAAATCTCGACCTCGAGATTTGCTCAGTGCAATACGGTCAATTCCGTATAGTAGGAGGTTTCAAACTCTCAAGAGTATCCTGGGCCACAATGGGAATCTTGTTCACATTTATGAGGGAAACTTGAAACTTTTTAATTCCATGGTCCATAGTAGATAAGGTTTTTCAATAAACATGTCTACTATATGAGATAAAAAAATTATTAGGTTTATAATCAAAATTATTAAAATGTGTATCGGTGTTGGGTGACGTCAAAATGGTTTAAACTAAATTTATATCGATACGTATATATAAAAATAAACATGTCGAAATGGCGTACTCAGAATTTTTATAAAATCCTATCAATCCTACATAGTTAATGAAATTGGTGATGCTTGGAGCACACCCAGAGTTGAATTCGATGTTGAATCTTTCCTTTATGGATCTAACGGCATCAAAATTCAAAATTCCCCATTACCACGAATAAACCATCCAAAGGCTCAATGGTTTGAGTAATGGCATCCCATAAATGTCGTTTATCCCAGAAGCCGTGTGAGCATATCCATTTGCAATATGAATTGGGACACTTAACTGATCAATACCTAAAAGTTTCTATACTTAATTGAATTTCAACGTTTTTAGACACCTGGATCCCAAATGAAAATCAACCCACGACATCGCCCATCCGTAGTCGATTCGAATTCTACTGGCTTGTTCCCTGCACAGTCATTTAAATTTGTGTTTCAAGTGATTAATTAAATTCTTTGAAAACTAAAATTTTATCGGCGACTTAACAATTTTTACCTTCTTTGAAATTGGTGCTACAAAGGTTATGCGATCGTATAAAAGTCATCAGCTGAAGTTCATAAAAAAGTTTGGTCCGTAACTTCATTCCACAAAACTGTTGGAAAAATAGGTGAAAATAGCATTTTTCACAAATATAGGAAAATGATTTTTTCCTATTTTGGACTAGAAATAAATATAATAAAATGAGCGGGTTTTATATATTTATTTGTGGGTTTGTGTTCTATGTTGGAAGACCTTCGCAACGAACTAAACCACGTCCAAAACCGAGCTAAGATGAATGAGATATCGATGCTCAAAGTTGGGTGTTTGGAACATTCAATGCTGAAACAAAAGGGAAAGTAGCACCTTGTCCCACATCGGATGAGAGATGGAACTTAAATGGGTATTTAAGGTGGAACTCTCCATCCTTATTGTTTCATGGAAGCACACACTAGTGTACTCGCGAAGGGTGCGGAGCACCCTAACTCGCACTCGCACACGCTCGCGCGCGCGCGCGCGCGTGGCGTGGGCGATGAGGCGCAATGTGGCGCTTTGATGGCGCACTTTGCACTTCGCACGCTCGCATCGCCGCGGCCTTTGTATTTTTGACCACGTGCGCGTGGTGGAGCGCAAAGGTTGCAAGGACCAAGTGGTAGGTGATGCGGCGCATGGCGTGGCAGTCATGCGTATGCTCGCGCGGGTGCGCGCATGGTGCATGGGTCCTGCGGGTGCACGCGGTGCACCAGAGTGAGCCAATACGGCGCGACTGTGTGGCGCGCTCGTATAGGCTCACAGGTGACGTGGCGCACGCGCGCATGGACTTGAGCCAAGAGGACGCACCGCGCATGGTGACGTGGCGCATGTGCGCATGGACTTGAGCCAAGAGGCCGCACCGCGCATGGGCGCGCGGCGCACGGCTGTGAGCCAAGAGGCCGCACCGCCCATGGGCGCACGGCTGTGAGCCAAGAGGCCGCACCGCGCATGGGCGCGCGCGCGCGCGCGCGCAGAAAGCTTCCAGCATTGAATAACAGAGCAGTTTCAGTCCAGCTTCGTAACTGACGAGTTAACTGGCTTTGACTGAGAATTAAATGACGTATTAAATTGCATTGAAGACGTTTAATGCAATTTAAACCTCTCTTTAATTCGTTTTTGACTGTTTCGACTTAGGAGCTGTATAAATACAGCTCCATACCCAGCAGAAGTGATACCAGCTACAACAGCAATCTAAAACTTTCTCTCCACTTGCATCTGATCTTTTTCTTGCAGCATTCAAGGTAACCTTCGGGTTGTAGGCGAACTCCGGCAGTACTACTGCTCCGGCTGTTGTACCCTGGGAAACAAAACGAGTACTCTTGGGAGACTCGGAATTTGTTTTAAGGGAAGCGTGTTGAACACGTGCCTCAGCCTTCTTCTTCATCTAAGTTCTTGTATTTTATTTTATTTCAGTTGTAATTGTACCAGTATTTTGTTTTCTCATTTCTGTATTGTAATCATAATAATAAAATATTTGTTTATTTTATTTTATTTTATTCCGCGAACGGTTCCTACAATCTTAAAACAAATTTTAAAACCGTTCGTGTAACAAAACCATTCTGTTTGTGATTCAAACCAGTTTTGTTTTCACTCAGTTTGTGTTTTAAAAAACAGATTTTTTTTTTGTTTTCTTCTTCAAAGGAGCGACTTTGGTTGAAAACAATTGATTATATTCAGTTGTCCTAAAAAAAAAAATTTTGCTAATAAACTTTCTGCCTTGGTCTTCAAAGTTGGACTTAGAAGCTAGTCAGTAAGTTTTAAATATTATAAATTTTCTGTTTTTGGTCTTCAAAGTTGGACTTAGAAGCCGAAACAGTAAATTGTGGTAAAATTAAAATTTAGTAGTTTCCTTCTGGTTTGTGCGTAAATCAGAATTTTTGACTAAAATTTTAATTTAAATTTTCTTTTTAAGCATGTCGACTGAGAATGTCAACGTTAACAACACTACAAATGTTGTGACGGGAACCCCCCTTAATGCCACCACTGTGGGAGCGTCCACAGTGGCCAATCACGCTGAACGACCCGAGAAGTTCTCGGGTCTCCACTTCAAAAGGTGGCAACAGAAGATGTTCTTCTACTTGACCACCATGAACCTTGCGAGGTTCATAAGTGAAACCGCTCCCCAACCTGCGGAAGGGGAGACCAGCGCTCAGGCTCTGAGCGCGGTAGAGGCTTGGAAGCACTCGGATTTCATTTGTCGAGGCTATGTGTTAAACGGGCTTTCAGATGCATTGTATAATGTGTACTACAATGTCAAGACTTCCAAAGATCTTTGGGATGCCTTGGACAAGAAGTACAAAACGGAGGATGCTGGCACAAAGAAATTTGTGGTAGCCCGTTTCTTGGATTTCAAAATGGTTGATTCTAAAAGTGTTATGAATCAAGTCCAAGAATTCCAAATTATACTACATGACATCTTTGCGGAAGGCATGACACTTAGCGAGACATTTCAAGTGGCGGCGATGATTGAAAAGTTACCTCCTGGTTGGTTGGACTTTAAGAATTATCTTAAACACAAACGAAAGGAGATGACTTTAGAGGATCTTATTGTTCGTCTTCGGATTGAAGAGGGCAATAGAATTGCCCTAAAAGGCAGCCAAGCGCAAACTTCTGCTAGCGCAAATTTGGTTGAGCATAGGCAATCCTCTAAAGGCGCGAAGGGTAAGGGGAAAAAGGACAAAGGGAAAGCAAAGGCTAGCAACCTTGGACCAAAGAAAGGGGTTGTGAAAAAGAAACCTCAGACGTTCCAAGGGACTTGTTACAACTGTGACGAGCCGGGGCATCGGGCTAACCAATGCAAGAAACCAAAGCGTGAGCGTGCGCACATGGTGGATGAAGACGGAATGCCTTTGGTGGCAATGATTTCCGACAAAAGTGCAATGATGGATGAGGTCAATACGGTGACTAATACTCCAAAAGGTTGGTGGGTTGATACGGGAGCGACCCGTCATGTTTGTGCAGACAAAACCCTCTTTACCACCTTCAAGGCGCTTGAAGGAGATGAGAAGCTGTATATGGGCAATGCAGCCACCGCTGACATCATGGGTGAAAGAACGGTGATCTTGAAGTGGACCTCAGGAAAGGAGCTCACTCTAAGCAACGTGTTGTATGTCCCGGACTTGCGGAAGAATCTAGTCTCGGGATGGTTGCTTAACAAGTTTGGATTTCGTTTAGTATTTGAGAGCGATCAATTTGTACTTACTAAACGAGGAACGTATGTTGGTAAGGGCTACGCCCAAAACGGCATGTTTAAATTGAATGTAATGGCTGTCAAAAAGATGAATAAAATTGCTACTACTTCTACTTATATGCTTGAGTTTTCTGATTCAAATAAATGGCATGGTAGATTAGGTCACGTTAATTTTAATTCAATACGACGTTTAATCAATTTAAATTGTATACCAACATTCCATATTGATTCACACTATAAATGTGAAACTTGTGTAGAATCCAAACTTACAAGAACATCATCCAAATCGGTTGAACGAATAACCGAACCCCTTGATTTAATTCACACTGATATTTGTGATTTAAAAGCGGTACCCACAAGAGGTGGAAATAAGTACTTCATCACGTTTATTGACGATAGTACTAAATATTGCTATGTATATTTACTAAAAAGTAAAGATGAAGCAATAAGTAAATTTATCTTGTATAAAAATGAAGTTGAGAATCAACTTCAAAAGAAGATAAAAGCTTTGCGAAGCGACCGAGGAGGCGAATATGTTGCACCTTTTGCCGATTTATGCGCGAAAAGTGGCATTGTACATGAGTGTACACCTCCTTATTCTCCACAATCAAATGGCGTGGCGGAACGAAAGAACCGCACATTGAAAGAAATGATGAACGCCATGTTGATAAGTTCTGGGGTGAGCCATGACATGTGGGGGGAGGCCATTCTCTCGGCCAATTATCTTTTGAACAAGATACCATTGAAAAAGAGAGATGAGACTCCATATGAGTTATGGAAAAAGAAAAAGCCTTCATATAAATACTTGAAAGTGTGGGGGTGCCTAGCAAAGGTGATTGTACCACCTCCTAAGGCTCTTAGGATAGGACCCAAAACTGTTGATTGCATATTCATTGGGTATGCGCATCAAAGTAGTGCACATCGCTTTCTTGTACATGAGTCCAAGAACCTTGATGTACACAATGACACTATCATGGAGGTGAATCCTAACGTTGTTTCGTATTTTGAAAATGTGTTTCCTTTGAGAAGACAAACACATACAACTTCATCAACAGCACTTGATGAGGCGGGTCCAAGTTCATCTACATGGTTAGATGAAGCGGGTCCAAGTTCATCTACGCGGATAGATGAAACACACGATCAACCTGAGGTTGACGAGGGTGATCGTAGGCGAAGCAAAAGGCCAAGGGTTGAAAAATCCTTCGGTCCTGACTTTGTTAGCTATATGGTTGAGGGCGAGCCCAATACATATCGCGAAGCGGTTTCTTCTTCGGAAGGACCTCAATGGAAAGAAGCAATAAAGAACGAGATTGATTCTATATTGCAAAATCATACTTGGGAGTTAGTAGATCTTCCACCTGGTTGCAAACCACTTGGATATCGTTGGATATTCAAAAGGAAGATGAAAACTGATGGAAGTATTGATAAATACAAGGCTAGGTTGGTGATTAAAGGATTTAGACAAAAGGAAGGTCTAGATTACTTTGATACCTACTCGCCTGTGACGCGCATAACCTCGATTAGATTGGTTCTTGCTATAGCGGCTTTAAGAAATTTGGAAGTTCACCAAATGGATGTTAAAACCGCATTTCTAAATGGCGATTTAGAAGAAGAGATTTACATGGAGCAACCTGAAGGTTTCTCCGCCCCAGGTCAAGAGGGTAAAGTGTGTAAACTCGTCAAGTCTTTATATGGCTTGAAGCAAGCACCAAAACAATGGCACCAAAAGTTTGATCATGTCATGCTTGACAATTGTTTCAAAATAAATGAGTGCGACAAATGTGTTTATTTCAAAGACACAAATGAAGGTTATGTAATCTTATGTCTTTACGTAGACGATATGCTTATCATTGGGAGTAATGATAAAATTATCGAGGCTACTAAAAACATGTTGAAAGCGAGATTTGATATGAAAGACATGGGTTTAGCGGATGTGATTCTTGGAGTAAAGATCATAAGAACCCAAGATGGTCTTGTCTTAAGTCAATCTCACTATGTGGATAAGATTCTTGAAAAATTCAACTCGGGAGATACGAGTGTAGCTCGAACTCCAGTTGATACCTCTCAACATCTCAAGAAGAATAAAGGAGAGGGAGTTGCTCAGTTAGAGTATTCAAGAATTATTGGCAGTCTAATGTATCTAATGACATGTACTAGACCCGACTTGGCTTACGCGGTGAGTAGGCTAAGTAGATACACCAGCAATCTGTGCGCGGATCATTGGAAAGCTATCACGAGGGTGCTTAAATACATAAGATACACAAGAGATTATGGACTGCATTATACCCGACAACCAGCAGTGATCGAAGGATACACTGATGCAAACTGGATATCGGATAATAAAGATTCCAAATCAACAAGTGGTTACGTGTTTACACTTGGAGGAGCTGCTATTGCTTGGAAGTCTTCTAAGCAAACGGTCATAGCGAGATCCACAATGGAATCTGAATTTATCGCCTTAGATAAGTCAGGCGAGGAGGCGGAATGGCTACGTCAATTCGTGGAAGATATTCCAAGATGGCCAAAGCCTTTGCCAGCCATATGTGTACATTGTGATAGCCAATCAGCGATTGGTAGAGCTCAAAGCTTGATGTACAATGGCAGATCAAGGCATATGCGACGTAGACATAACACGATACGACAACAACTCTCAACGGGTGTTATCACAATTGATTATGTGAGATCAGCGGATAACATTGCGGACCCATTTACAAAAGGCTTAAGCAGAGAGTTAGTAGAAACGTCGTCAAGAGGAATGGGACTAAAGCCCGTGGTAAATGGGAATATGAGGGAAACCTAACTTAGTTGACTGGAGATCCCAAGATCTAAGTTCAATAGGACAACTTAATCATATTACCAAACGGAGTCACTGTGGGGGAGTACCCCAAACTAATTAAAAAGGGAGTTATTTATACTTCCTAGTCCATTCCAATCAGTGACATTGAAGTGAGGCTAAGCATATTAAGGTTAACGATTACGGGAAATCAAATAACCATGATGCTTTTAATGATTCAGAGGAATCACCTATGTTAGAGTGAAGTAGGGTCGCTTCAAATGGATTTGTGGGGTGCGCAAATCCTAGAGCTCTAGCAGAACCAGGCTAGTGTTCCAGGACCATAATAGGACACGACAATGAGGAGTTGGCCAAACCAGGGAGAGTATTGTGTGAAGTGTATTGTCGTTTACACAAATGGGGGTATGTTCAAAGACATCGCGTCTACACACCGCTAGTAAGCTAAGTGCGCTTCACAAAAGAAGGTTCAAAGGCTTCAACCTACCTATCTTGCAATACTCAACTGTCGAAGTTTATCATTGAAAAGTGTAAGGAAAAGATCCATTTCCATACATGTGGGGGATTGTTGGAAATTTGATGAAAATAGCATTTTTCATGTGGGGGATTGTTGGAAAAATAGGTGAAAATAGCATTTTTCACAAATATAGGAAAATGATTTTTTCCTATTTTGGACTAGAAATAAATATAATAAAATGAGCGGGTTTTATATATTTATTTGTGGATTTGTGTTCTATGTTGGAAGACCTTCGCAACGAACTAAACCACGTCCAAAACCGAGCTAAGATGAATGAGATATCGATGCTCAAAGTTGGGTGTTTGGAACATTCAATGCTGAAACAAAAGGGAAAGTAGCACCTTGTCCCACATCGGATGAGAGATGGAACTTAAATGGGTATTTAAGGTGGAACTCTCCATCCTTATTGTTTCATGGAAGCACACACTAGTGTCCTCGCGAAGGGTGCGGAGCACCCTAACTCGCACTCGCACACGCTCGCGCGCGCGTTGCGTGGGCGATGAGGCGCAATGTGGCGCTTTGATGGCGCACTTTGCACTTCGCACGCTTGAGAGCCGCCTTTGTATTTTTGACCACGTGCGCGTGGTGGAGCGCAAAGGTTGCAAGGACCAAGTGGTAGGTGATGCGGCGCATGGCGTGGCAGTCATGCGTATGCTCGCGCGGGTGGGTGCACGCGGTGCACCAGAGTGAGCCAATACGGCGCGACTGTGTGGCGCGCTCGTATAGGCTCACAGGTGACGTGGCGCACGCGCGCATGGACTTGAGCCAAGAGGACGCACCGCGCATGGTGACGTGGCGCATGTGCGCATGGACTTGAGCCAAGAGGCCGCACCGCGCATGGGCGCGCGGCGCACGACTGTGAGCCAAGAGGCCGCACCGCCCATGGGTGTAATATATTTAAAACTAGTTTTTTCTAAGGTAGATAACCCAAGTTATTAATTGTAAATATATATAATATAATGAAGGGTTGTGACTTTTTTCTAAGGGTGTAATATATTTAAAACTAGTTTAAAGGGATGTGATATTTAAATGTAGTTTAAGGGTTGTGACTTTTTGAAGATGTGTGATGTATTTAAAAGTTGTGACTTTTTTCTAAGAGGTATGATACATTTAAAAGTAGTTTGAATGGTAGTGACTTTTTAAAGAGATGTGATGCAAGTCATTGTAATATAAAATGAAAGGGTGTGAATAAAATGATCTAAAGGGTGTGACTTTTAAACAAATGGGACATAACCCAAGTTGCTAATTGTATAAGGGTATAATGCAAGTCATTGTAATATAAAATGAAAGGGTGTGAATAAAATGATCTAAAGGGTGTGACTTTTAAACAAATGGAACATAACCCAAGTTGCTAATTGTATAAGGGTATAATATAATGTGTGATGTACTTAAACGTTGTGACTTTTTTCTAAGAGGTATGACACATTTAAAAGTAATTTGAATGATTGTGACTTTTTAAAGAGATGTGATGCAAATCATTGTAATATAAAATGAAAGGGTGTGAATAAAATGATCTAAAGGGTGTGACTTTTAAACAAATGAGACATTATTTAAGTTGCTAATTGTATAAGGGTATAATATATCAAAAATTTAAAGTAACAAAAATGACCAGGATGACTAAAAGGGAAATTAAAGTAACACATTTTCAATTTTTGAAAAAATATATAAATTAATCTAATTTGCCCCACGTTTGCCCTAAAACAAATAGCCGCGCACGCAAAAAAAATATTTTGGACCTGTTGAGACGACAAAACATCCCTATAGATGATAAATGAAAAAAATAGGAAAAATGATTTTAAACTTGATGGAACAACATGTCGTCCCTAAACATTTAAACAATTTTTTTTATATCCACTCTATAGGGACGCTTTCTCATCCCTAAAAATTGGCCTATTGGGAGTTGGGACAATATCTATATGGAGGACATTGATGACATGTAGGGAGAGAGACCTATACAAACAAAAGAAGTGGATGCCATATGTTGTCTCTATAGGGACGATATATCGTCCCTACATGTTAAAAAACATTGGTTTCGACAGATGTTTTTTCTTGTAGTGGATCCGTTTGTCCAGTGGGTGCCACCAAAAGAGCTCGGGATTGATTTGTTGTCCGTTAAAAAAAAGTACCTTCAGATTTTTGTTAGTGACTTTAATTTGATTCAATTTCCATGGAAGAGCAGGCATTTGATTAGGCAGAGGCCATTCATTAGTTCTTATTCACATTTTTCAATTGGAACTTTAAATCCTAAACCTTTGATCATATACAAACAAAAAATTTCATTACTATATATTCATACAATGTAAAATTTTTTTAGCATACATTCATACAATCAAACATACTATGACGTTTTTTGAAAAACTTATGTAATCCTTGCATGAGACTTTCTTACCTGTTCCAAACATATGGATTGTAACCAAATACGTACTCAAATGGATTTCACATATTCAGGTCTATCCATATTGAAAATTTCTTAGAAATACAGTGTAGGGTTCCAAACATATGTATTTATATTAGTAGGTCTTATCAGTGGCGGACTCAGGAAATTTTCCATGGGGGTGCGGTACATTTTTTAAAATTTTAGGCCCCTAGGTATATAAATAAAAAATCGGTTCGCATCGAGTCGGGTCGGGTCATATAAAACAAACGAACATCAAACTAAATTTATATAATCATCAAAAACATGTCAAACCTTGTTACAAACATAATTAAAACGTCGACGCCCTACGGGTTTTCATTTTTGAAATCTATCCAAAACATCATTTAAAACTAATTTCTTAAGCAATTCTTTCTCTATATAACATAAGTTCATTGCTCCATAACATAATGTTTCAATTTTAATTTTAATTTTTAACTATTCAAGCCCTAGAAATCATAACGTAAGTTGTAATCACCCTAAAATATATAAACAACATAATCACCCTAAAAACCATCTAAACAACCATAAACAACGTCAAAACACACAAAATTTCAAACCTATTTAACAACTTTATTACCCTTTTTTTCTCCTATAATATCAACCAAAATCATCAAAATAACAAAGAAACTTACCTATATTCGGATTCCGGTTAGATTTGGTGTCAAACGACGGTAGTATGGTGGCTGATTACGGTGGTCGTCGGCTGCTAGACTGTTGTCGCTGGGTGATGTTATTCATTGGCAGTGCAAGGACGCAAGAGAGAGAGAGAGAGAGAGAGAGAGGGAGAGCGGGAGAGAATTTCTAAAGGTTTTGGGCTTTAATTATTTTTTATTATAATTTGAAATATTGTTGGGTTTGGTTAATGGGCTAAGACTTAGTGGGCTACCTAATTAGGAATTATAAGTGGGTAAAGGTATGAGTATTTGGGTTTAGTTAGTTAGGTATTAAAAGTTATATAATTTAGGTAGTATTTTAAAATAAGAGTTTACTAAAAAATAAATTAAAATATAAATTGATAACACTTTTAACCTAAGGGGTGCGGACGGAAAATTTCAAGGGTGCGGTCGAAAAATTTGAAGGGGTGCGGACGAAAAATTCCAAGGGGTGCGGACGAGATTTTCGACGAAATTTAGCACTAAATTTCTTATTCCCCGGGGGTGCGCCCGCCCACCTTGGGCTAGGCTTAGGTCCGCCCCTGGGTCTTATTTCTTTTTTTTTTTTTAAGGATGCATCTCTAATCGTATATTTTTAAGATAATAGTCACAATATAATGTCGTTAATAAAAATACAAGATAATAAAATAGCATGTAATATTTAAAGTACGTAAATAAAACATATGTATTTATATTAGTAGATGTTAATTAGATGACTAGCCAATAGACGACATATTTTTAGATGGGTATTCTACGGATACTCTAATACATAACCGATGAGAACCAAGGTAAGACATAGTAGTACACCGGCCTCTTACCCCACAATAATGTCATAACAAAACCAGCACCATCAACTTTTTCCTCTCTCCTATCACTTTTTGCTTTTAGTAGTGGTGATCCAATACTAAAAGTGATCCAATAATTCAATTACAGTAGGCCAAAATGTGTGGTGTGTAGCAACATTTCTATCCGTTTATTTTGGATTCTTTTAAAACAATCAATACGTTATAAATGATTAGGGGACCCGGGGTGGAAAACAAATCCCACGTGATGAAATTATACGAGTGGTGAGTTCCCAAACACCACCACCACTCAAATGTACAACACATCAATTTTAGAACGCGTGGTATTTTTGACGCGTGATGGGGTATGGGTGGTGAGGGAAATTGTTGGTTTTGAGGGAAAAAATTATTGGGTGTGGTGGTGAGTGATGAGCATTTTCACTAAAAAAGGTTGTGAGTAATGGAATAATGTTTGATGACGTGACGAAACTTGATTGTAAGTTGTGAGTGAGTGATGGATGATAACCACCCCTACCCTTATAGGTGTTATTGATAGGAAGCCAATATTTTCAATAATTCACCATAAAAGTTGTGGGGTATCCCGGGGATACCCGTGATCCGCCCGGTTCGACTTGTTGCTTTCATCCACACGTTACACATGTTTGGCCGTACAATTCACCACTTAGGTAACCTTCCTGCAAATCGAGCAGTTACACTATAAATTAAGCAACTTCCCCATGTTAGGCAGTTTTATCGGTTACTACTACTACTACTACACAATGGCAAAACTTGAAGTTGTTGCAGTACTCTCTTGGTGGTGATGGTAGCATTTGTTGAGGTTTCTGGCTATCGACCCATCATCACCACTGTCACCGAGCAGGCTAATGGTCGCTGTTACGATCAGTGGCGAAGCTTGACCCGAATGACCGGGGGTCGAAAACGTATATACCAAAAAATTTCTATGGAACCGGGGGGTCGAAAACGTATATACCCAAAAATTTCTATACGAAAACTACATATATAACACTACTAAGCGAAAAGTTCGGGGGGTCGGGTTCCCCTCCCCGCCCCTTCTATACTTCGCCAATGGTTACGATTACGAAATTTACGGCAAGTACTATAATTGTTGTGAGGGTGTGGGCCCGATTGAATGCGTCCCGAAAACGCTGAGCCACTGCCAGAAGCACCTCCTCGATAACAAGCCCATGGTGGAACAACAACAGCTTAACCTGTGCTGCAACCAGCTTAAGGAAGTGGAGGAGGATTCTCAGTGTGAGGCGATCAAAGAGATGGTGAAGATTCTAGTCGTATAGAAGATATAATAAAGCCATGCATGATCTCTGTTTTCTTTCTGTAATATTACACGTACAAACTCGGTCGTTTTCAGCGTGTATTATTTAAGTTGGAATAATTCTCAAGTCGTCCATTTTACTCGCCGGAGTTCCTCTTGAACGTTGGTGGTGAACGTGTGTTTGTAATCGTCTTTTTTAAGTCTTGAATTGAAGTTATTGAATGAAATCATCAGTTATGGTGAGAATATTTGTGTGATCAGATATACCAATTGGGCTTCAACATTATTAACCATATCTGTGGTCGGGCCGGCCCTTCACCCCCGGCTGGGGCCTTTTTTTTTCCAAGGGCCTAAAATTTTCAGAAACGTATTATGCATATTTTAAACTTGAAGTTATGGTCGGTAGAGACATAATAGTTTAGATGAGAAAAAAAAAAGAACTAAAGTTAGTTTGATTTGTGTTTAATGTGACCTTCAATGTGGTCTTCAATGGTGGATTGTGAATAACAAGATGGTGAGCAGGAGAGAGAAGGAGAAGTAATAATAGTATAGTACTATGAAAGCAGGGCCGCGTCTAATCATATTCCCGGGTTGGAGGTTAATGGGAGGTGGGAGACGAACCCGGTTATTATAAAAAAGGAGGTTATGGGTTTTTTTCCGAAAGAAGTTTAAGGAATCTATGTGTATTCGGCCGAAATTGGTATGCTTTGGTTTGTCTGTGTTGACTAGTGAGGAGGCCGACGGTTTGGTTGCTAGTTTCTTAAGTCCGGAAATTAAGAGTGCGGTAAATGACTGTGGTGCGGATAAAGCCCCGGGTCCTGATGGATTTAATTTTAGATTCATTAGACATTTTTGGAGCTTATTCGAGTCCGACTTTCTTGCTATCATGGGGTATTTTCATTACATTGATTCCTAAGACTGGTGATCCCTCGAATCTGGGGGATTTTAGACGGATCAGTCTTATTGGAAGTATTATTAAAGTGGTTTCTAAGGTGTTGGCGATTCGTTTGAAGTCAGTTTTGGGTCGTCTTGTTTCTGAACATCAGTCGGCCTTTCTATCCGGGAGGTATATTCTTGATGGTCCTCTTATGATAAACGAGGTTATTACTTGGGCAAAGAAGAGAGATAGAAAGATTTTTCTATTCAAGATCGACTTTGATAAGGCGTATGATAATGTTAATTGGGAGTTTTTGTTATCTATTATGGATCAAATGGGTTTCCCCGAGGCTTGGTGTGATTGGATTCGTAGCATTTTAGTCTCTTCTAGAGCTGCTGTTCTAGTAAATGGGTCTCCTACCTTCGAGTTTTGATGTCAAAAAGGTATTCGCCAGGGTGATCCGTTATCACCTTTTCTTTTTATTATTTTGATGCAGGCTCTCTCGGGGATGATGAATCAGGCGTGTGATATTGGTGCGTTTCATGGTGTCAAGCTTCCTAACGATGGGCCAACCATGTCGCATCTTCTTTATGCGGACGATGCTATGATTATGGGGGAGTGGTCGTCTTTTAACTTCAGTAACATGAGACGTATTCTTCGTATCTTTTATTTATGTTCTGGTTTGAAGATTAACCTACACAAATCGGTCTTTTATGGTGTGGGTGTCGAAGACGCCGAGATTGTTGGTATGGCCGAGGAGTTAGGATGCAGGAAGGGTTCCATGCCTTTCTCGTATTTGGGCATCAAGGTTGGGGCGAATATGAATAGAGTGACGAATTGGGAACCAGTGGTGTCCACGTTTAAGCGTCGTCTCTCGAAATGGAAAGCTAATACACTCTCTATTGCCGGTCGTTTAACGTTGATAAAGTCGGTGTTAGGAAGCCTACCAACGTATTATTTTTCACTTTTTAAGACTCCCAAGAAGGTTATTGGTGATCTTGAAGGTTTGATGAGACGTTTTTTTTGGGGTGGTTCGGAGGAGGTCCGGAAGATGAGTTGGGTTTCGTGGGAGATTGTCACTAAACGGGTTGTAGACGGGGGGTTGGGGATAGCGCCTCTTGAGGTTAATAATAATGCAATGTTAATCAAATGGCTTTGGAGGTTTCTTAACGAGCCTAATGCCCTATGGAGAAAAGTGGTCACTTCCATTCATGGTTCTTCTAGGAGTTGGGGTATCGCTCCGTGCAACAACGCTATTCCGGGCGTGTGGAAAAATTGTGTCAGTTTTTGGAATAAACACAAGGTCGAGGGGGTTGGTATAAATGTTATTATTCGTGGAAAGCCTGGGGATGGTAGACGTATTAGATTTTGGCTACACACATGGTTGGGGACCGAGCCTCTTAAAAATGCTTTCCCTTTACTGTTTGCGCTCGAGAAGTCTAAAAGGGTCCTGATTCATCTACGGCTGAAGTTCAATGGGGGCAACAGAACTATTTGTTGGGAGTGGTCTAGAATTCCTTTTTCTCCAGAAGAGATTCAGGAGAAGTCTTCGTTGGAGAAATGCGGTGATTTTGGATGGTAGAGAGGACACATGGTATTGGTCGCATGGGGCTTACAGTGGGTTCGAGGTGGCGGCTGTCAAGAGTTACGTGGGGCTCCGGTTAGTGATGCTCCTTTCGAGTTCTGTTGGAGTTCGTGGGTGCCGACCAAATGCAATATTTTTATGTGGCGTGCGTTTTTGGACCGTCTTCCTACCAAGTTGGCCCTTGCTCGTAGAAATATTGTCGTTGGCAATCCTTTTTGTGTTTGGTGCGACGCGTATGATGAATCTATCGAGCATGTTCTTACAGGTTGTTTTATGGCGATGGGGGTTTGGAACGAGATTTCTACTTGGTGCAAGATTCCTAGACCGTTCGTTTTTCATGTTAACGATTTGGTGCATTTGCATGAGCATAGTGGTGTTTCGGGTGTCAAGAAAACGATTCTCCATGGCATTATTATAATTACTTGTTGGAGATTTTGGAGAGCTAGGAACGACAAAGTGTTTAATAGTAAAGATCCTAATGTGGTGGAACTGGTTGCGGAGATCAAGTCCTTGGGGTTTCTTTGGTACAAATATAGGTTTAAGGGTGGGGTTGTGGATTGGACTCGTTGGTGTATGTTTGATGTAACGTGAATGGTTGTACGTTGTTTTTTCGGTTTTCGGCTTCTTTCTCCGTCTTGGAGATAGTTGTCGGTTTTGGTTGGTGTTAATGAAAGTTAATATTCAAAAAAAAAAATTAATAACACTAAACAATTATTTTATTAGATCACGTGTATGTATGTCTAGTGGGGCTTGAAACTAATGTCTCATTCATAGCATGAAGAGACATGTGGCGGTCCAGTCAGCATTAGGGTATTTGTTTAAAATGGATGTAGTGGGATAATGCCCATGATTACCCAATTATTATCTTTTTTATAAAAATAAAACAAATAATATTAGGTGTAAATTTTTTATTGGTTGAACAAAGTGAGGGAGGCGTTTTAAATAAACGCCAAACCTAAAATCTTGCAAAAGACGCCCCAGGAGCAGTGTGGGAGACAGTAGATGGCCTTTGTTTGGCTATTCACGCCCTTTCATTGCACCACTACGCTTCTTCTTTAGGTTTTACTTATTCAAACATCCGATAACTACGATTTTCATTGCACCACTACACTTCTTCTTTAGGTTTTACTTTTTCAAACATCCAATAACTACAATTTATATGGACAGGATAAGTGAATTTATACATTTATATTTCTTTAATAATATACTTGGGGCAACTAATAATATTTTCTATATGGTTTTGTATTACTACAAAATAAAATGACATAACAGAGAAAAAAAAAGAAAGAAAGTTACAAATAAAAGTTTACGGTTCCTAATATTTTGACTCTCTATCAGAGTTTAACAACTATTTTCGTAATTATACACATGAGATCTAGTAGATTTGTATAACCAATATATATAGGTAATGGTTTTCTTATCACTTATAATAATATTTTGTTTTTATTATATGTATCACATATATAGATGATGTATTTTTACTATGATAAAATACGTTTTAGCTTTACCCGGCTCGGCTTGAAAATTTAATTCTTACCTTTGATAGAAATAAGGGTATAAAAAGCGTGACCCCATATGAAAATAATTTGGGGCTTATCACTGTTTATCATCATTTTAGAAAAGACAAAAAAGAAAAAAAAAAAGAAACTTTATACACTAGGGGCCTTTTGTCATGGGCACTCGGATCCTTAGGGTACTTACACCACTTTATCCAATCAAAAAGTAGTTACACCACTTTATCCAATCAATACACTCCTTAGCTATACATTTACAAAGGGTACTTACACCACTTTATCCAATCAATACACTCCTTAGCTATACATTTAAACCAAAGATATCCTACCGACTAAACCGAAACTCAAATATCTTAAGCGGAGCAACTCCTGTTATTAATTCTCTTGTCGTTCCTGGCTCTCCAAATGTTCCACATGACGATCATAACCAACCCCATAAGAATGTTTGCTTTAGCTTCGCCTATCCTAGCCATCTGATGGAGATCTAATCTAAGAGATCATCACCAAAAACAAAACTTTGCCCAAACTTCCGTAGCCAACCCACACCATATAAACACATGATCTACCTTTTCAGTTTCATCTTCACATAGCACACGAGAATCTGAATCAACATTAACATTTCTCCTTCTAAGAACGACCCGAGTAGGAAGTCTATCCATCATCACTCGCCAAACAAAAATGTTACACTTTAAATGAATTCATTTGCACCACTTCAAACCTCATATTGATCAATATCCACTGTACAAAGCAACATATATATCACCGTCCCAACCGAGTACCCATTCGAACCATCTCCAACCCATTCCCGGGCATTCGAAACCAATACCAAGCTGATAACATTTTAACATTCCATCCCTTCTCTAATTTCTACTGGCAATTCAAAGGACCTTCTCCATCTCCACTTCCACACCATCGAATTACCCTCCACCACCACACAATCTTCAACAATACACCCCTTCTCCAATTCCAAAGCAGAAATATTCGGCCTAAGGTCTATCCCCCATCCACAGCTCCATCCAAAATCTAATACCATCACCTTTACCAACATTACCTTTCATATAACAATGAAACTTCTTATCCCCTAGTTTTATTTTGTCTTCCAGCCTCACAATAGTATTCCAACACCCGGATATAGCTTTATTAGAAGGAAGATACGCCTACTTACTTATTTTTCCATGATATGCATCCACCACCCTTCTCCACAAGCTACTTTTGTCAACCTTGTACCTCCAAACCCACTTCATTAATAAAGCATTATTCACATCTACTAACCTGAAAATCCCAATACCACCCTTCTTCTTCGGCATTTTAATGTATTTGACTTTGACCCTCACATAACTATTAATGTATTTTTCTATTTTCTCATTCATTCGTGCATTTTAAGGGTAGAAATGTCCAAATAAACTTTTGTGTCTGTATGACTATAATATATTTTGTGGATTAGATAAAATACAAAGAGCCACAAATGTAAGAAGGGTAATAAATATTTTAGGCCATTGATCTTAGATATGCAGGTTACAAAATATACTTTTAACACTATGGTGTCATATATATGAAAGCAATTCATCCATTTATAAGCACGACACATACAATATTTAGAATATAATTTCATTGCAACGATTGACACAGCTTCAGAGACTCCCATTGTCATATAACTTACCATTTTTCTACCCGAGATTATCGACAGAATTGGCATTTTTGCCACGATTCGCTTTCATCAAACGAATGAAAGTAACATGAGCCTGGCCCGTCTGGTGCACCACGACCCGGCATATCCAACGGAGCAGCTGCAACTCCTCTTTGATTTAACAAACACCTAAAATTTGATATCCGTGACGTCATTTCATTTGGGTCTTTAGCAAGTTTGTCAGGATGAGTCCACAACCTCTCTTTGATAAAATAACAACAGAACATTTGTAAGCATGTGATCGTAAATTTTGTATGAATTGTGATGTGAAATAAAGTTCGGTTACCTATTGAAGGTCCGACGCATCAATATGTTCGCCCCACGCACATACTTCACCACCAATAACCAACTTTTGTTGCTCGGGTTTTGTAATATTTGTAAGGGGTTCATTCATATGAAATTCTTGCCAATCAGTATCCAAGTGATCCAGATACCATTTGTCTTGGTTGCTTACAATGCACCTTAATCCTGCTTTAACGACTTCCTCAGCAACACCACCCCCAAGCCTATTGGCTATTATCAGATTAACGACAAACAATTAATCTTAACTATTGTTTGTAACAATGTAAGTTAAAAAAAAAAAAAAAAAAAAAACATACCAGTTATGGACCACTGTTTTTTCGTCCAATTTATCACCAAAATGATTGAAGGTTTCCTCCCTGTAAGAGAATAGCAAAAATGGCAAACATGGGATTTAACGTTGACTAGAGGGGGCAATCTTGACCCAAAGCATTCCAAATGGGTTAGTTTGGGTTGCTTTTAAAATTATATGGGTTGGTTTGGGTAAGATATTTTAAATAAATGGGTCACAATGGGTCACTTGAAATTCCATCTTTTTATTTTCAGGTCAAAACGGGTCGACAACATTAAAGAAATGGTCGATGTGGGTTAGTGTCTTAAATAAACGGGGAAGGTTTCGGATCGGAATGGGTTTCAAGCCGGCACAAGTATCCGCACGAGCCGGGTTAAGACACGAAACGGGTTTTAGATCGGAACGGGTCAGTTCAAAATTTCAAATTGAGTTTCAGGATGAGACGGGTTTCGGCACAACGCAGGTTTT
Organism: Helianthus tuberosus; assembly: GCA_030545235.1. Classification (NCBI taxonomy): domain Eukaryota; kingdom Viridiplantae; phylum Streptophyta; class Magnoliopsida; order Asterales; family Asteraceae; genus Helianthus; species Helianthus tuberosus. Next base: position 8,143 of record JARYGA010026996.1, on the reverse strand, counting down.
GGATCGGAACGGGGTCGGTTCGGGTCGGGTTTCGGGCCGACATGGGTTTCTGCACGGGACGGGTTTCGGATCGCAACGGGTTTTGGGCCAACACGAGTTTCCACACGAGACGAGTTCCGGGACGGGACGAGTTTCGTACCGTTTCGACCCGTACCGTTTCGACGTGTACCGTTTCAACAAGTACCGTTTTGAATCAAACCGTTTCGAAGCAAACCACCCGTACCGTTTCGACGCGAACCGTTTCGAATCGAACCGTTTCGACTAGTACTGTTTCGAATCGAACCGTTTCAACGCGAACCGTTTCGACCCGTACCGTTTCGACGCGAACCGTTTCGACCTTTCAACGCGAACCATTTCGACCCGTACCGTTTCGACCAGTGAAATCAGATTAAGGGACAATGATTGTGTGTGTTTGAAGTGTATAAGTGATCACATAATCGGTTACTTCTTTTGCTGACAGGAGTACAGAAAGAAGGTGCTTGGGGAGCTTAATATTGCTAAATGGAATCACAGAGGGTATTGTTTATTATGCTTTTTTGTGTATCTTCTTACAAGGAACAATGCAAACATAAATAGGAGATACACAGAATGATAAAAAAGGAAACAAAGAAGAAAAGGGCTGTCAAATCTCCTTGATTGGAATGCAACGGTTATCTCTTGGGAATGGATGGAGAGGATATTTTGTTGAGAATGGAAATGATGTGACACTGATCCATAATATTCTCTACAAAATATGGTCCATTTTCTAACACTCCCCCTCAAGTTGAGTAATGGGGTTTAGGATGCTCAACTTGCTTAGACAATGATTGAAGATCTTTTCGTTGACAGCTTTTGTTAATATATCTGCTAATTGATTTTCTGATCGGACGAATGGTAGCTCTATAATTCCTGTTTCAATTTTTTCTTTGATGAAGTGCCGATCAACTTCCACATGCTTGGTACGGTCATGTTGAACTGGGTTTTCTGAAATTTGTATAGCGGCTTTATTATCACACATGATCCTACTAGCTTCATTTTGATAGAACCCGATCTCACTGAGTAGCTTGCGTATCCATAAAACTTCTGCAAGGCCTCGAGCAATCCCTCGAAACTCAGCTTCTGCACTAGATAAAGCTACAACTTTTTGTTTCTTACTTCTCCATGTAACCAGGTTTCTCCCAACTAGAGTGAAGTACCCAGATGTTGACCTTCTATCTCCTTTATCCCCTGCCCAGTCAGCATCTGTGTAGGCCTGAATCTTTAGATGTTTGTTTGGTTTAAAGAGAACCCCGTGACCCGTTGTACCCTTGAGGTATCTAATAATCCTCCGTATTGCTTCCATGTGAGATACTTGAGGCGGATGCATGAACTGGCTGACAACCCCAACGGCATAGGCAATATCTGGACGAGTGTGTGAAAGGTATATGAGTTTTCCCACTATGCGTTGGTACCGTTCTTTGTCTGCTAGTTCTCCATCTTCTTCCATAAAGAGCTTTTGGTTAGCTACCATTGGTGTGCTAGCAGGCTTGCAGTCGATCATTCCTGTCTCAGCAAGAAGGTCAAGAATATATTTTTTTTGACATATAAAAATACCTTGTTTAGACCTTAATACTTCAATTCCGAGAAAATACTTGAGCCTTCCTAAGTCCTTCATTTCAAATTCCTTGAATAAATTCGTTTTTAACTTCTTCATTTCTTCTTCATCGTTTCCTGTAATAATCATGTCATCTACATATATAATTAAACAAGTTATAAGATTACCTGTTTGCTTAAGAAACAACGTATGATCCGAGTTGCTTTATCTAAAACCGTATTTTTTCATTGCTATGGTGAATCTCCCAAACCATGCACGAGGAGATTGTTTAAGCCCGTAAATAGACTTCTTCAGACGACATGCTTCTTTTGGTTTGAAGTCTTTTAGAAAACCAGTTGGGGCTTCCATATAAACTTCTTCTTTCAATTCTCCATGAAGAAAGGCATTTTTAACATCGAGTTGATGTAAAGGCCATCCTTCGTTGGCGGCGATCGAGAAGAGAACCCGAATTGTGTCAATTTTAGCAACTGGTGAGAATGTCTCTGAATAATCAATACCATATGTTTGGGTGTATCCTTTGGCTACTAGGCGCGCCTTGTATCTCTCAATTGTTCTGTCTGGTTTGCGTTTGATTGTGAAGACCCATCGACACCCCACTGTTTTCTTTCCTGGAGGAACAACACATTTTTCCCAAGTGTCATTTTTCAATAAGGCCCCCATCTCTATCTCCATGGCTTTCTTCCAATCTACTGATTCTAAGGCTTGGTTTACTGAGTTTGGAATTTGATCATTATAAATTGATGAGGAAAAAGCCTTAGCTTCTTGGGATAGGTTCCCTTCAGCAACATTTGCCATTGGATACCTAGAAGATCTAGAGTATCTTTCTGGCGAGTACCGCTTGGGAGGCACCCCGCGGTTCGATCTTGGAGGTAGAACATATCCCTCCATTGTTTCATCCTGAGTATCTTCTATATCATCCTCATGTTCTTCATCCTCTACCTCATGTTCTGGTTCTTCAGTGGCTCCTGTCTCATGATTGTTAGAAATATCCCCTGTCTCATGATTGTTAGAAATATCACTATTTTGTAAATTATTGTGGGTCTGAGATTCACTTATCTCAGGCATCATATCAGGACTCGGGGTGTCTTGATTTGTGGCACTGACCGTGGGCTCAGTGTCGTGGCTAGCTTCTTCAGAGATAGGGTACCTCAACCAACTAAGTGCATCATTATATTCCTTCCCCTCCTGCCCACGATGTTGGGTGGGGTAGAAAAAATCGGTTTCTAAAAAATCACAATCCATGGTGGTGTACATATGTCGTTTTTGTGGGTTATAACATCGGTAACCTTTCTTGTTGACTCCATAGCCCACAAAAACGCATTTTTCCGCACATGGACCTAATTTGTGTCGGCCGGTCTTAGGTATATGAACGAAGACTGAGCAGCCAAATATTCGTGGTTGTGGCGTAAGAGGAGGGGGGATTGTTGTAAATTCCGATAAACTTTGGAGGGGGGTTTTTAGGTTAAGAGCCTTAGTTGGCAATCGATTAATGAGATATGTAGCGGTAGCAACAGCTTCGGGCCAAAAATATTTAGGAACCTTTGCTTCAATTAGCATGGCACGGGTTATTTCTAAAAGAATACGGTTTTTTCGTTCAACGACGCCATTCTGTTCAGGTGTGTGTGTACAGGACGTTTGATGAATTATTCCTTTTTCTTGACAAAAAAGTTCCATAGGTTTATTTATAAATTCCCCTCCATTATCAGATCGCAAGATTTGTATGTTGATTTTAAACTGAGTTTGTATCATTTTATAAAACATAGTAAACTTGTCATACACTTCAGACTTGTGTTTTAAAAAATAAATCCATGTCATACGTGTGCAATCATCAATAAAGAGAACAAAAAAACGAAATTTTTGACCACCCATAATCTCTGCCGGTCCCCAAACATCTGAGTGAATGAGGGAAAAAGGTAAAGCAACCTTAGTATTGTTCAATTTGTAGCTATGTCTGTGGCTTTTAGCCAAAATGCAAGTCTCACATTTAATTGGTTTATTTAGCGGAAATAATTTTGGAAATAAAGTATGTAGATAACTAAGAGAAGGGTGACCCAATCTCCTATGCCATAGCCACGCTTCTCTTTTTGTAGTTCCATGAGCCAACATAGCATTGCCATGATGAGTCACTTCATCTACATAATATAGCCCTTGTCGCTCAGTGCCACGCCCAATGATCACCCCGTCTTGATATCCTGTAGGATACAAAAAGTGGGGTGCATTAAAACGATGCAGTTTAATTCCTTTGTAACATGACTAATTGATAACAACTTATGTGACAAAGATGGAATATAAAGACAATTTGTAAGTTTCAAATTTGGAGAAATTTCGATAGTCCCTCCTCCTTTTACATGGGCTACTCCCCCATCAGCAGTTTTAATAAAATCAATTTTTGGTTTTGATTTTGTCTTTATATCCGATAAATCATATGTCATGGTGTCGGTAGCACCGCAATCAAAAATCCACGAGTTCTCTAAATGTTCATGATTTTTAGCCATATTAGCTTGTCCAAGACCTCCCTTCATTTTTGATTTGTTTCTGTAGGAAAAAGTTTTTTTAGAAAAAATATTATTTTCTTTGTTTATTGTATCAACACATTTATTCCCACCATTTATTTGACCCGTATCATGAGCCAATGTTTCTAATGGTTCCTTTTCTAATATTTCTAAAATCTTAGGGCAAAAAAATTTGGGATTGAAAACACAAGGGTCTGAGGACAAACATCTAAAAAATTTAGGATTAAAAGCATAAGGGTCTGAGGATAGTCCCTCAAACCCATTACCTCCATTGTTATCTTCTTCGTGCCCTAGGTATCCTCCAGCCGCCATTCCACCAAATCCAGTGCCTCCCTCTTCGTTGCCGCCGCTCCTGGTAGCCTCCTGGTTGCCGACGGCGGCCGCTGCTTTTCCGGTGGCACCTGGTTTTCCCCCTTTTTGGGTTTTATGATTATCGTTCCACCATTCCGGGTACCCAACTAGCTGGAAACATTGATCTTTCGTATGTTTTGACATACCACAGTGGTCGCATTTTAACTTGCTTTTATCGATTCGAAATGATGATCCCGTGTTAGAGCTCTTCTGACCGGCGCGCCCTCTTGACAGAAACCCTAGACCCTCTGATTCGCGTGACCCGTTGGCGTTCAAACCTGCCGCCACACCATTCTGAGATGATGGAGTGTCAATTGTTGTTCCCAAAATGCCTTGATGTGCCATCTCTTTTCGAACAGCAGCGTAGGCACCTTCGGCTGAGGGTAACGGGTCCCAACGGAGGATCTCTCGTTTCACAGTATCATACTGTCTGTCGAGCGCGTTTAGGAACTGGAAGAGTTTTTGTTCTGATCGAATCTTGTTGTAGGTGGTTATATCCTCTGTACATGTCATGGGATTGGGATCCCTTCTTTCTATTTCGCCCCAAACCCCTTGCATAACAATCCAGAAGTCTTCTAATGGCGAGCCATTCTGTTTTATACCATTCGCCTTGACGTGTAGATCAAAGGTTTGTAGCTTATCCTTTCCGCTACCATATGTAACAACTAAGGCATCCCACAATGTTTTTGCAGTGGGAAACTCAGTTAGATTACTTGCTAAAGCGGGTTCGATATTTTGTATTAGCCAGGAGAACACCACCAAATCGTCTTGTTCCCATTGATCAAAATTTTCGTCGTTTGGTTTCGGTGGAGCCGGCTTTCCTGTTAGATGACTCAAGAGGGATTTGGATTTCCCTCCTATGGCTACTCGAATCATTCGAGCCCATAAAGCATAGTTTTGACTGTTTAGTTTGAGGTTGATTCTCAAACTATCAGATAGATTCTGCTTCGGGGTTTGGTTTTGGTTGGTAAGACTGTTTTTGAGAAGATTAGTGATCTACATAGCAAGATCATTGTTGTTGCTGGTGTCGGTGTCGCCCATAGTGGCCTTGACAGATTTTGGGTTGAAACGTGAGGTAGAGGATGGAAATATGAGATGGTGTTTTTTTTGAGCGGATGATCCTAAGATCGTGTGCACCGCTCTGATACCATATTGCTAAATGGAATCACAGAGGGTATTGTTTATTATGCTTTTTTGTGTATCTTCTTACAAGGAACAATGCAAACATAAATAGGAGATACACAGAATGATAAAAAAGGAAACAAAGAAGAAAAGGGCTGTCAAATCTCCTTGATTGGAATGCAACGGTTATCTCTTGGGAATGGATGGAGAGGATATTTTGTTGAGAATGGAAATGATGTGACACTGATCCATAATATTCTCTACAAAATATGGTCCATTTTCTAACACTTAATTCGTTGATATCTGGATCTGAGTTGGAAAACGATGCCATAGATGACGAAGTTACTGATACAGAATGGTTTTTTCTCATCTCGATGACGCAATCGTTTTTTAACGGTAATGGATTACCCAGCCAAGCGATCTTGAGTAACAACCAGTTTGGATTACTGGACAGAAACAGGTGCTAGCGTCACGCTGCGAACATGCACGGCAAGGTCAAGGTTTTGGGTTGCAAACGATAGTTTTGCATACCATTTAGAAATGGAGTTGTTGAATTGGGTTCAACGGAGTTGATTTTTCGGAGTTCAGTTGTTATGAACCAGGTTAGAGTTCTGTTTGATTTTACTAACAGCCAGCCAGATCTAGCACCGATCATTGCAGATCAGACTGCCAGAGGCGATACTGGTCCTTCGAAAGCGAAATGCAACACAACTGCAATCTCATCATCTCAACAAGTGGTTGACAAACAATCTGGAAATACCATGAAAGAAGCTGTGAAATGCAAGACAACTGAGACCTCGTTCCCTCAAGAAGTCGTTGAGAATCAATTTGGAAATTACATGAAAGAAGCTGTGAAATGCATGACAACTGAGACCTCGTTCCCTTAAGAAGTCGTTGAGAATCAATCTGGAAATTCCATGAAAGAAGCTGCGAACAAAACATAACCGTTTCGACGCGAACCGTTTCGTCCAGTACCGTTTCGAACCGAACAAAATTGCCCCTTGATGTACAATCTCTTTAAAATTACAATTTTAACCAACCCGACCCGAAACCCGTTCTGATCCGAACCCGTTTTGACCCGAACCAAAACAACCCCTTTTTTAATTGACCCGTTTTGACCCGAACCCGTATTGACCCATGACCCGACCCGTTTGCCAGGTCTAGTTTCAAATGTCGTTGACTATCGGTGTATAAGAGCAGACTGTAAGGAACATGTGACGCACCAGTTTATAACTTCATAACCATGAGACAAAGCTATCTTTTGTGCCTTTAAGACAAAATACTCATAAGCTGTAGATTCGTTTAGGCCCTTCTGTTTCATCCTGCAATACCGAAGGTTGGTATAAATATTTTCATTTGCAATTTTCAAATGATTAAAAAGATAAAAATAGGTTCAGATGGCAGAGAGATTGTAGAATATTTACCATTTTCTTATACGAGGACTTAAGGTCCAGCAAGCTGAGATATCAAATACAGTGTTGAAAATTATATTTTGTCAAATCTGTAATTTGAGATTATGACATAGAAAATTATGAAAATCAGTAACTTACTGGTGTCAACTTCATCACCTCCCAAATGAACAAATCTGTACTTGAAAATCTTACTGAAATCTGAAACAATAAACAAAATTTATTAATCAGTTAATTGTTTAGCTTCCCTACAAAAAAAAAGTACTCTCGAAACAGCTTAAAGGAGATCGGGTGCACCTGAGAGAACCCCGTTTATCAGCTTAAACGTGAAATCGTTGCTGACATCAAGTGGTTCCCAACAAGTCTTTGATGGCCATAGTGCAGGGTAACCAAGTCCCCTAATGATGATAAGTGTCAGGTTTTTCAACTTTTATAGTTCTCGGCATTGTGTTGATAATAAAACCTTGACGGACACAAAAAAGAAGAGGATATTTTAGATATAAGGGTTACCATGATCGAACATGTCCAGGAACATCAAGCTCAGCAAGCACATTAATTCCCCTTCTTTGGGCATAACTGCACAATATAACAAAAATAAAGAAATGCATATTAGAGTAATGGATACTCAGATAGAGGAAAATCACAATTAAAGTTTACTTGCCTCACAATCTCAATGTAATCGTATTAGTAAACAATAATTATCCCAATAACGATGCTTATGACTTAACAATTACAGGTCTTGTAGCCAACTAGAGTTGGAAGCAATATGCATATGCTTTCACCTGATACCTCAGAGGCTCAGATTATGTGCCTAAGATAGAAAAAGTACGTTGCTGAATAACTGTAATGAAAATAGTAACATTAAAAACCGCCCCATTGACGCATTCCACCATCTAGTCGCAACCATATGACGACAAAAACTCAAATGAACTAAAACTATCAAATAACAACCAACTATAAACTTAACTTATCTATGAGGGACAAAAGAAGAAAGGAGCATCTTACCAATCAGGAGCCCTTGATACTGTTGAATGTATAAATTTCGATGCTGTATTCCACAAAAAAGATTGCAATATATAATACAAAATAGGAGACTATTAAGGCCTAATTTTAGGAAAGGAAAAGGGACAATATATACATACTATATACAAATACATAACCGAAAATATATTGCA
>JARYGA010026995.1:0-40427 GCA_030545235.1 Helianthus tuberosus | reverse complement strand
TGTTTATTGCTTTTGTAAATAGTTTACTGCTTTCTTAAAATATCAAAAATACCAAAAATATTTTCTTCTTAAAAGACTTCCATTTTGAACTGACAAGATTCTTGTTTTTACATGATAAGATAAAATATTGGTTTATCTTTAAATGTGAAAAAGACTAATGGTTTTTCGAGATACTTGCTTGTGTTGCTAAATAGATTGATGCAGTTATCAAAATGAAGTGCAGAATACAAGTCAAGTGCAGATTGAGAGTGAAGTGAAGAATGTGTGAAGATGCATGGTAGGATCCTTCTACTACATTGCAGAGAGAAAATGATATGAATAGTTAGAGCTTACTTGCTTAACCAAAGATTGCTAGCTAACTGATCTACAAAGGAATGAAAGTTTTGGAGATTGGAAGCATCAGCTAAGGGGGAGTCTATTGATGTCAGAAGCTGTGTAGTTGACGCTATCCAAAGACCAAAAGAACACAAGATGTTTGAATACAAAGTTACCCTATGAAGCTATTGTCAAGGGGAAGTCTGTTGGTGCATATTATGTGACAACAGCTTAATAGTTTAATTATTTAGTCTTTGGATATTTTGTAATGGGCTTAGCTTATTGGTTAGTGAGTTTATTATTGTAATGGGCTTGGAAAATGGCCTAGCCCAGTAGGAAGCCCAGTTCATAAACATGTGGTATATAAACATGTTTTGTGATTAGGGTTTGAGGGGTTAGAGAGTTTTAGAGAGAGAAAGTCTAGAGAGATAGAGAGAATTCGAAATTAGGTTTAGAGACAAGATCACAGATAGTGGCTGTGAGGTTGTGTGGTCTTGAATTGATTGTAAAACGTTTAGTTTGGATAATCAATAGAAGACCCGTTTGATTGAATTCTGTTTTCTACTTGTTTCTGTAACAAATCTGATCTAGAGGATTCCGCACTCTAGGTTAGACATACAATTCTGTGACGATCCGTACAAACAAAGGGACGTACAATGGCCATCTTTACAACCGTAAAACACCGATGAAGTCGATCCCACAAGCCCAACTGATCAACACATCCAAACCGAGCCCACTAATCCCACCAAGGAACAACACAACCCCAATCCTATGGGCCAAGTTGGTACGACCCATGATCAAAGTGTCAATCTAGAAGGCTTGCATGAAGCTTTCGAAACCGTTAAACCACAAAGAGAAAAAAGAAGCAGGTCACAGCCCAAGCATCTCGATGACTATGAAGTCCGTCTCCCCCCATCCATTGACCATGAGCAATCCACCTCCAATCAAGAGTCCTCAATGGTACATCCTCTTACTCATTTCATTTTCTATGATAAGTTTACTAACAATCATAAAGCTTTTTTGGTGGCCATAACTTCCAATCATGAGCCAAAATGTTTTAGCCAAGCAGTGAAGGATCCAAAATGGGTCGAGGCCATAAAGAAAGATGTTCAAGCACTCGAAGAAAATGGAACATGGGTCCTCGAAGAGCTTCCCGAAGGAAAGCGCGCCATCGACTCGAAGTGGGTTTACAAGATAAAATACAAACCCAATGGAGAAATTGAAAGGTACAAAGCGCGTCTCGTGGTAAAATGTAATACCCCGAAAATATAAAAACTTTATATTAAAATTATAAAGTAAAAACAAACGAGGATTTACTAATTGGGAATTATAACATGGTTAGTTAAAAGTCTAGAAATAACTTAAAGTAGGGTTAAAAGCAACTAAATTGAACGTTGATCAAAGTGGAGGGGCTTAAGTTGTAAAAAAATTGAAAACTTAAAATAAAACAAACCAAACACCCCCAAAAGGAGGTGTCTGGTCGATCAAGTAAACCAGGGGGAGATCCCCACTCTTCCAAAACCCTAATCTTGCAAATTGAAGGATTAATCCAAGTTGAAATCGAAAATTGAGCTTAGAATCATGATCCTTATCACAAGAGGATTGTAAGGTATGTAAAATCTGATGAAATCTCTCAACTTGAATTTCTCATGATTTTGGAAAATCTGAAATTAGATGTTGCCTGTGTGTTATTTGGTTAGATTAGAGTTGATATGGTGTCTAGAAGTGAAACCTAGCCAACTACATGTGAAATCATGACCAAATTCAGGAAATTCCATGAACACCTTGAAGGTGGGTTGTGGGTTTTACATGATGATGATGAACACTAGGGTTTAGAATGATTATTCTAGTGTAATTCGATCTTAGAAAGTGATTTTAGAAAATGTATGATGTTTAAATGCTATATGAAGGCTTTATTGAAGTTAAGTTAACTAATTAGCAAGCTATAAACATGAATATGAAAGATGTAAGAATTCTGCCCTTATAGTGTTTGTTGAAATGCCTCAAAGAAGGCTTGAAACTGAATTGTTAAGTTAAAAACGCATAATTATGAAGTATGACAAAATGTGCGTTATGTATGTAAAACAAAGAGTTCTAAACATAAAGTGATTGAAATCTATAGGAAAAGAAGCCGGGGCATCTAGCGGGCAAACCGGTGTGGACGCACGTTTGAAGGGCTTGCTTTAAAGGTATGTAACTTGACCCGTTACACTAAGTAGATTTTGATGATTATATAATGCGTAATTGAAATTTTGAATAAGAGTTACTTAAAATTAGCGGTGAAGTCGCTATATTGAATGGTTGGTCAAATTTGGTTGGAATTCGTTGGTAGTCGTCATATGGAAGGATTCCTTAGATGAGCCAACGGGTCGAATAATCAAGTAAAGCATGGTTAATGTTCTAGAATATAATGGATTGATCTTTGATCTAGGTTAATATAAAACATGTTAGAAATACGAGAATTTAATGTATAGGTTTGTTAGAAAAGCGAAATCCAAGAGTTGGGTTTGAGTACAATGAACGAAACAAACGAATGATGGATTTCCAGGAACTACCGTAAGTTACGGTAGTACCGTAACTTACGGTAGGGATTAAGTGTTTACGGCAGACTTCCCCTGGTTTACGGTGACCAGGGAATTCCAGAACCTACCGTAACTTACGGTGACACCGTAAGTTACGGTGGAACCAGAAAACAAAACAATATTTTGTTATTCAAATTTTGATGTTGGATCTTGTATTTATACACTATATAACAATGTCAGAACTAATGTTTTAAAGATTTTGACCATAGGTAACAAGGTGGATCTCACGGATGACGGTCAAGCGAATGATGAAGAACCGAACACGATTTTTGAAGCTTCCGCAACGTTTTAAAACTTTAATACTTTTGTGTATGGGTTGTAGACACTTGTTTAAACAACTTTTAGGATGTTTTAACTTAGTCATTAGATGACTAAGCTTGATGTTATTTATCAATTTTTGTAATGAAAGTCATGTTAGTCTAAAAATACTATATTTTAAATGGTATAAAAGACGGGTGTTACAAGTTGGTAATCAGAGCTCAAGGTTGTCAATAAGTGTTCGGTTCAAGCTTGATCGATTGTCCGGTAAGAATTAAATTATTTTGTTAATAAATTATGTATTATGTAAAGAATGAGAAACGAACAAATATGCATGAAAAGAGTGTGTAAGCTCACTCAAATACAAGAAATGCATGAAACAAGAACGATTAAATCAAGTTATGAACTTGATCGAATCAAAACAAGAACGATTAAATCAAGTTATGAACTTGATCGAATCAAAACAAGAACGATTAAATCAAGTTATGAACTTGATCGAATCAAAACAAGAACGATTAAATCAAGTTATGAACTTGATTGAATCAAAACAAGTAAAACATGTGTTATAAATGGAATGTTTAACAACCTATGTAAACATTTCAGAAATAGAGATGACAGATGGAGGTAATGATAATGCGGTGCCAAGAGTCACCGAACAAATGAGGGAAGTGATTGCCGAAGAGGTTGGAAAGGCGATCGAAAACAGTTTGTCGGGCTTTATTGATAAAATTCAAAACACAGTTTTATCAATAGTAGAAGAGAGAATCAAGAAATTGGAAGATGATTCAAATTTAGCAAAGGAAAAGCATGGTGGACGAAAGCCTTGTTCATACAAGGAATTCATGGCCTGTAAACCACCAATATATAATGGGGAGGTTGACCCAATAGTGTGCCAACGATGGCTAAGTGATATCGAAGGAGTATTCAAGAGGACCCATTGTGACGAAGATGACTACGTAGCCTATGGTACGGGTCAACTAAGGAGTCAAGCGAAAGATTGGTGGGATAACAAAAAGAGAGAGATCGGTATTGAAGCTGCTAAGGTCATGACTTGGGAAGAATTCAAGACGCCATTTCTTAAGCATCATAGCCCCAAGGCGGTTATGAATAAAATCAAGGAGGAGTTCATGCAACTTAGGCACAAGAGTGAGACCATAGACAAGATTACGGCAACGTTTATGGATAAGATGAAGTTTTGCGATGATCTAGTGACGAATGAAGAACAAAAGATATACTACTACCATAACATGTTGAGTGCTGAGTATAGGGAATTTATCACCCCTTCCAAATACGAGACCCTTACCGAGATCATAAATGCTGCTCGGGAAAGGGAGATCGAACTGAAAAAGAGCATTGAAAGGGGTGAACGGAAAGCACAAGATATAAACCTAAGCCCTACTAAGAAGGCACGAACAAACGAAACCGTAAAGAAATTTGATACGAAAGGCGGGTCGCCAAGTTGCAGAATCTGTGGAAAGGGTCATAAAGGCGAATGCCGTTACAAGGATAAGCCTTGTCCCATATGCAAAAAAACGGGACATATGGCTATATCGTGCCCGGAGAAAGTGACGGTTTGTTACAATTGTTATCGAACGGGTCACAAAAAGTCAGAATGCCCGGAACTGGTTGGAAAGAAGGATGGGCAGGACCCGAAAGGTGAAGCCCCAAAAGCAAAGGCAAGATCTTTTCAACTAACCGCCGCCGAAGCAAAGGTTGAACCTGACGTGGTCTCAGGTATATTTGCTGTAAATTCCATTCCTGCACGCGTGTTATTTGATACGGGTGCGAATAAATCCTTTGTTTCATATGGATTTATTCGACATCCTTCATTTGTTCTAACAAAATTACCTGTGCCCTTAGAAGTAGAGATAGGTAATAACAAGAGCTTTATGGTTTGTGATGTATGTGAAAACTGTAAACTGAGCATTGATGATGAAGAATATTTGATAAACCTAATCCCGATGTCAATGGGAGAATTTCAAGTAGTCGTTGGGATGGATTGGCTATCTCAACACCATGCAAAGATCGTGTGTTTTCGTAAAGAGATAAAACTAACATCTCCGAGTGGGAAACACGTCACCATTTATGGCGAAAAAGGAGGCAACCCCATAGTATGCTCAATGTTGAAAGCTCACAAGCTTATGAAGCGAGGATGCAAGGCATTCATGATATACGCTAATGAGCCCGAAAAAGAATCACGAAAAATTGGAGATGTACCGGTAGTACGAGATTATGAAGATGTGTTTCCGGAAGATTTACCGGGGTACCGCCTGAACGGGAAATAGAGTTCGGGATCGAATTGATTCCGGGCGCGAAACCCGTAGCAAAAGCCCCGTACCGACTTGCACCGTCGGAATTACAAGAGTTGATGTCCCAATTCCAAGACCTGCTTGACAAGGGATTCATAAGGCCGAGTGTGTCTCCTTGGGGCGCACCGGTGTTGTTCGTGAGAAAGAAAGACGGGAGCATGCGCATGTGTATCGATTACCGGGAGTTAAACAAACTCACGATAAAGAACCGATACCCGCTCCCGAGGATAGATGATTTATTCGACCAACTACAAGGTGCGAACTGGTTTTCAAAAATTGACCTTAGATCGGGGTATCACCAACTAAAGGTCAAAGAAGAAGATGTGCCGAAGACGGCTTTCCGCACGAGATACGGACATTACGAATTCCTCGTGATGTCATTTGGGCTAACAAACGCACCCGCGGCTTTCATGGACCTCATGAACCGGGTTTGCAAGCCAATGTTGGATAAGTCGGTCATCGTGTTTATCGATGATATCTTGGTATATTCGAAAAGTGCAGCTGAACACGCACACCACCTACAAGAAGTGTTAGAGACACTTAGACGAGAGAGGTTATATGCAAAATTTTCTAAATGTGCCTTTTGGTTACGAGAGGTACAATTTCTTGGCCATGTCATAAGTGCCGATGGAGTTTTAGTGGATCCGTCAAAGATAGAGGCTGTGTCAAAATGGAATCCCCCGAAGAACCCTTCGGAAATTAGAAGCTTTTTGGGGCTTGCGGGATATTATAGGAGATTCATTCAAGATTTCTCCAAGATTGCGTCGCCGCTAACAAAGCTAACCCGAAAGAAAGAAAAGTTTATTTGGGGTGTCGATCAAGAGAAAGCGTTTCAAACGCTAAAAGAAAAGTTAACTCAAGCTCCGGTATTGACATTGCCGGATGGAGTCGAAGACATGGTGATTTATTCGGATGCTTCACTATCGGGGCTCGGTTGCGTGTTGATGCAACGGGGCAAGGTAATAGCCTATGCCTCGAGACAATTGAAGATACACGAGAAGAAATATCCCACGCATGATCTCGAGTTGGCTGCGGTGGTATTTGCATTAAAAATATGGAGGCACTACTTGTATGGGGTAAAGTGCACCATATTCACCGACCACAAGAGCTTGAAATACTTCTTCGATCAGAAGGAGTTAAATATGCGACAAAGGCGATGGCTGGAAACGGTGAAAGACTACGATTGTGAAATACATTATCACCCCGGAAAGGCTAATGTGGTGGCGGATGCGCTGAGCAGAAAAGCGGACTATGTCCCAATACGAGTAAGATCGATGCAACTCGTGGTGACCTCGGGTATACTTGAACGTATTCGAGAGGCGCAATCAGAAGCAATAAAGAAGAGAATTGGAAGAAAGAAAGAATAGTCGGTCAGTTGAAAGATTTGTCAGATGGGAATAACGGGTTGAAGACTCGATCCGGAAGGATATGGGTCCCACATACTTGTGGAGTGAAGGCGCTTCTACTTAATGAAGCTCATAAATCCCGTTATTCAATTCATCCGGGTGCGACCAAAATGTACAATGATTTGAAACAAAATTATTGGTGGCCCGGAATGAAGAGGGATGTGGCGAAGTATGTGGAAAAATGCTTGACATGTTTACAAGTCAAGGCGGAGCACCAGAAACCATACGGCAAACTCCAACCGTTAGAAATTCCGGTTTGGAAATGGGAACATATTACAATGGACCTATTAACCAAGTTGCCTAAGACGAATCGTGGTTTCGATGCCATATGGGTAGTGGTGGATAGATTGACGATAAGTGCTCACTTCATTCCGATTCGTGAGACTTACACGTCAGAAAAGATGTCAGAAGTTTACACTAATGAAATAATAGCACGTCATGGAGTGCCGGTATCCATCGTGTCTGATAGGGATACCCGGTTTACTTCGAATTTCTGGCGAGATTTCCAAGAGCAAATGGGAACCAAATTGTTCATTAGCACTGCGTACCATCCTCAAACGGATGGGCAGAGTGAAAGAACGATACAAACATTGAGGGACATGCTACGGGCGTGTATAATCGACTTTGGAGGCAGTTGGGATGTTCACCTATCGTTGGTCGAGTTTTCGTATAATAACAGCTACCAATCTAGTATCAAGATGGCACCGTACGAAATGTTTTATGGTAGGAAGTGTCGAACCCCGGTATGTTGGGGTGAAGTGGGTCCACATGAACTCGCTCATCAAGATATAGTACGAGCCACGAATGAAAAGATCGATATAGTTCGGGCGCACTTGAAAGCGGCTCAAGACAGGCAAAAGGCGTATGCTGATAAAAGGAACAGGCCAATCGAATTCCAGGTTGGCGACATGGTCATGCTAAAAGTTTCCCCATGGAAGGGCGTTATTAGATTCAGAAAAAGAGGGAAGCTAAGCCCGAGGTTTATTGGACCATTTAGAATCGTTGAAAAGGTCGGCAAGGTAGCTTACCGCCTTGAGCTACCGGAGGAACTAAGTGGAATTCATAGCACGTTCCACGTGTCACAATTACGAAAGTGCCTAGCGGACGAAACAGCCTATATCTATTACGATGATATCGAAGTGGATAACAGTCTGAATTATGCTGTGAGACCGGTGGAGATTTTAGATCGAAAAGTCAAACATTTACGAAATAGACAAATCGACCAAGTCAAAATCAAATGGGAGCATAGGAAAGGATCGGACACTACGTGGGAGTCCGAAGAGGAGATGCGACGTCTCCACCCTACGTTATTTTGTACGTACTTCGGTTTCGGGGACGAAACCCTTTTTAAGGGGGGTGGACTTGTAACACCCTGAAAATATAAAAACTTTATATTAGAATTATAAAACAAACGAGGATTTACTAATTGGGAATTATAACATGGTTAGTTAAAAGTCTAGAAATAACTTAAAGTAGGGTTAAAAGCAACTAAATTGAACGTTGATCAAAGTGGAGGGGCTTAAGTTGTAAAAAAATTGAAAACTTAAAATAAAACAAACCAAACACCCCCAAAAGGAGGTGTCTGGTCGATCAAGTAAACCAGGGGGCGATCCCCACTCTTCCAAAACCCTAAAACTTCATTAATCTTGCAAATTGAAGGATTAATCCAAGTTGAAATCGAAAATTGAGCTTAGAATCATGATCCTCATCACAAGAGGATTGTAAGGTATGTAAAATCTGATGAAATCTCTCAGCTTGAATTTCTCATGATTTTGGAAAATCTGAAATTAGATGTTGCATGTGTGTTATTTGGTTAGATTAGAGTTGATATGGTGTCTAGAAGTGAAACCTAGCCAACTACATGTGAAATCATGACCAAATTCAGGAAATTCCATGAACACCTTGAAGGTGGGTTGTGGGTTTTACATGATGATGATGAACACTAGGGTTTAGAATGATTATTCTAGTGTAATTCGATCTTAGAAAGTGATTTCAGAAAATGTATGATGTTTAAATGCTATATGAAGGCTTTATTGAAGTTAAGTTAACTAATTGGCAAGCTATAAACATGAATATGAAAGATGTAAGAATTCTGCCCTTATAGTGTTTGTTGAAATGCCTCAAAGAAGGCTTGAAACTGAATTGTTAAGTTAAAAACGCATAATTATGAAGTATGACAAAATGTGCGTTATGTATGTAAAACATAGAGTTCTAAACATAAAGTGATTGAACTCTATAGGAAAAGAAGCCGGGGCATCTAGCGGGCAAACCGGTGTGGACGCACGTTTGAAGGGCTTGCTTTAAAGGTATGTAACTTGACCCGTTACACTAAGTAGATTTTGATGATTATATAATGCGTAATTGAAATTTTGAATAAGAGTTACTTAAAATTAGAGGTGAAGTCGCTATATTGAATGGTTGGTCAAATTTGGTTGGAATTCGTTGGTAGTCGTCATATGGAAGGATTCCTTAGATG
Source organism: Helianthus tuberosus (assembly GCA_030545235.1). Classification (NCBI taxonomy): domain Eukaryota; kingdom Viridiplantae; phylum Streptophyta; class Magnoliopsida; order Asterales; family Asteraceae; genus Helianthus; species Helianthus tuberosus. The sequence continues at coordinate 31,081 of JARYGA010026995.1, read as the reverse complement.
AGCCAACGGGTCGAATAATCAAGTAAAGCATGGTTAATGTTCTAGAATATAATGGATTGATCTTTGATCTAGGTTAATATAAAACATGTTAGGAATACGAGAATTTAATGTATAGGTTTGTTAGAAAAGCGAAATCCGAGAGTTGGGTTTGAGTACAATGAACGAAAGAAACGAATGATGGATTTCCAGGAACTACCGTAAGTTACGGTAGTACCGTAAGTTACGGTAGTACCGTAACTTACGGTAGGGATTAAGTGTTTACGGCAGACTTCCCCTGGTTTACGGTGACCAGGGAATTCCAGAACCTACCGTAACTTACGGTGACAACGTAAGTTACGGTGGAACCAGAAAACAAAACAATATTTTGTTATTCAAATTTTGATGTTGGATCTTGTATTTATATACTATATAACAATGTCAGAACTAATGTTTTAAAGATTTTGACCATAGGTAACAAGGTGGATCTCACGGATGACGGGCAAGCGAATGATGAAGAACCGAACACGATTTTTGAAGCTTCCGCAACGTTTTAAAACTTTAATACTTTTGTGTATGGGTTGTAGACACTTGTTTAAACAACTTTTATGATGTTTTAACTTAGTCATTAGATGACTAAGCTTGATGTTATTTATCAATTTTTGTAATGAAAGTCATGTTAGTCTAAAAATACTATATTTTAAATGGTATAAAAGACGGGTGTTACATAAAAGGCTTCACCCAAACAGAAGGCATTGACTTTCATGAAAGTTTTATACTAGTAGCCAAACTAGTCACAGTCCGAACCTTGGTAGCCGTAGCGGTCAAAAAGGGATGGAACATTCATCACCTTGACGTTAACAATGCCTTCTTACATGGAGATCTTCATGAAGACGTATACATGAAAATCCCACAAGGCTTTGTGAGACAAAATGACCAACGTGTTTGCAAGCTCAAGAAGTCGCTTTATGGTCTTAAACAAGCATCGAGGAATTGGTATCAAAAGTTTACCAAGTCCTTACTTGAAATCGGTTTCCGACAAACGTGGGTGGACCATTCTTGTTCCTATTGAAGACAAACGAAGTATTCATGGCTGCACTCATTTATGTTGACGATGTCCTACTAGTTGGGAATAATATGGAAGAAATGCAAAACGTCAAGACTTTCCTAGACAAACGATTTAGCATCAAAGATCTAGGAGTATTGAAGTTCTTCTTGGGTATCGAGGTAGCTCGCACCAAAGAAGGCCTTGTGCTTAGCCAACGCAAGTACATCTTAGACATCTTGGAGGATACGGGAATGACTGGTTGTCGTCCGAGTCAGTTCCCAATGGAACAAAATTTGAAATTGGATAGTGAGATTATATGGATGAGATGGCTTTTAAAGGAACTTGATATCCCTCAAGAAGGACCGACACAATTGTTTTGTGACAATCAAGCAGCCAGGCACATTGCAAACAACCCCGTGTTTCATGAACGCACCAAACATGTTGAAATGGATTGTTATTTTGTCCATGAACGTGTCAAGTTAAAAGAGATTCAAACCATGAAAATAGATACAACAATGCAGCTTGCCGATCTCCTCACTAAACCGTTGGGTACCAACCGCTTCCGCACTTTACTTGGCAAGTTGGGCATTACGGATCTCCACGCTCCAACTTGAGGGGGAGTAAAGAACCTTACATATTTTAATAGATGAAAATGTGCTAATTTACATCCTGTCTCCCAATCCCTACAAATCCTCTCTTTGACCCATTTTCCCTTGTCCATTGCCCATGCCTTCTCCCTAGCTTGTTTTGACCATTTTGTCTTATTTCCTTTACTCATGTATGCCTATATATAGATAGGTGGTATGTAGCTTTCTGATCATCATTTTTCAACAGATCTTTTACCATAATAAAATTGTTACAATAACTGCAGGATGTCCACGTCCACAAACTAATCTGTTCAACTGTATCAAACCTTTGTCACACACAATCATTTAAACACACACATGTGCAAACAGTAAGAGTGTTGAATGAAACTCGTAAGTTAATAGTAATAAATCCAAGTCTCAGTGAAGAGTTAGACCATAATCTAAAAGTTACTGCAAACATTTATCATGTGTTGAAGGAAGCTGACCTTTGAAAATATAGTTGACATATCATCTAAATCTGATAGGGATCCTACACCTGGTTCCCTATAGCCAAAAAAAAAAAAAAAAGACAGTAAATTATATAAAATGTAACGACAAGTTAAAAAATCTGCATTAATGAGTTATTACGAGAGGCTCAAACTATTCGCACACCTTAGGCCACTATTTGCACACTTTTGTGCCATAGACGTCTCGGACAGGATTGTATGAGGCATATAGGGCCGCAGAAAAAGCGTAGTCTGAATGGTGTCGATTAGGCACTTATTTTGAGGAGCCTTATACGCCAAAATAACCCTGTACGAGGCGTCTTTGAGGTTGATGAATTTTTGGTTGAAGAATTGGGTGTTTTGTGGGGTAATTTGGTGTTTTTTTTAAGAAAAGTTGTCTTTTTGTATAAACTCCGCTCCTGTTATTTGATTTAAAATTATTATGCAGTTTTCAACATTATACCTTTCAAATATTATATCATTTGAATATTATACCGTTTTAAACATTATAACATTTACAACATTATACCGTTTTAAATAGTATTTCGTTTTAATGTTTACTATACCGGGCTTTGTACTGTTTTCAAGATTATACCGCTTTAGTGTTATGGTTTCATTTCAAGTTTTCTATCATGTGAATGTTTACGGTTTGAACATTATACTGTTTGTTTCCGTATTATCGTTTCAATGTTAAGGTTTTAACACTTTATTATTAAATATCGAAGTAATACAAGCAAACATCACGTATCACGTAACTCAACAATTGAACACAACTGATTATGACATATATAAGGTAAGGTTTTACATCAATAACAAAATATAAACTAGAGCTGAATACTGGATACAAAAACATGAACAGGTGGCTGGTCTATGGCCCCGGCTCGAATCCAGATCTGGCTGCTGCTGCTGATGTAGTGCTCGAGGTGGTGTGAGAGGGATGACAGGTAACTACTCTCGCTCTCGTCGATCCTGCACCTCCCGAATCAACCAACTCACCAAATCTTCAATCCTGTCAAGATCGGCTCATAAATACCGATATGCTGCCTCCACCAGGGAAGGACCTAGAACAACGTGTTGTGGATGCTGAGGTGCCTCGGGGGGTGGTGGCGGCTGTGGCAGCGCTGCACCGTTAATATCGACCGGATGCTCCTACATGCCATCGGGATGGTCTCGCGGATAGACTAGATCGAAGTGTGTCGACAACTGAACTGCCTGGAAGCGCTATCCCCTGCCAGTTTTATGCCGCTCACTGAGGATGTGGAACCTCTTAAGAAGGTCCATCCACCACATCGTCCGAATCCCCAATTTCATTGGCTTTATCGCCGGTAGTAAGTGTGGGTCACCCTCGGGCAAATGTGGCAATGAATGGGCAATGACGGTGACGTACGTGCCGCTGTATAATAGTCTGCGCTCCTGTCAGTGATGAGCAGAGGCGAACTACTGGGCCAAACCGTGTGCAAGAGCGCACGACCTCCTGTATAGCAAATAGTAAAAGAAAAAGAGGTTCGTGGTCGTACACCACTCACGGCTCTTCCCACGAGCTATGATGGAAGTGTAGATCAACCTGTCTAGATATCTGAAGAGAGTGTTAGAGAAATAAGGAAATTTATAAATAATAATAACAATGACAATAATTAAAGTAATAAACGCACGTACCTGTACAGCGGGTTAATAACTGCTGAAATCCTCCCCTTGAACAGGGTATGGTCTCAAGTCCAAGGCTTTGCAATCACATCCTAAAACCCTAGAAGGGTGGGTCTATCAACCACTACTAGCCCCCGTATAAACCATAGCGGACCGCAAACTATGCTAGCGTCATCTCAAGCTGCACACCGGAAAGCCGGAAAGAAACCTCGGCGGGAGGCGTATGACCTTGTGGTTGTGTAGGCTGGTCAGCCGAGGAGGGTGAAATGAGAACGACACTAACAACTCGGCCAACATCTCTCTATAAGACGACATATACAGTCCCACGACGAATCCACTGGAATGAAATGACGGGCTCTAGCCATCTCACCGATAGCCTCTAGTGCCTCCCAGTCGACCACACAATGTTGTCTGATGTGCATCCTCCTAAGCATCGTCCAATGAGAGGCGGAATTAGTGTTGTGGAAAAACTCCAAGTACGGGTGACCGTGTAGTGGATCCACCGGCGACGGCGGACCCAGTGTGATGACTGTCGTAAGGGTCAATCAAAAACCTAATTAAACTACGTAGATAGCGTAAGTAGGGTATCGTATCTATGGGGAATTTGTGGTTAGCGTAAAAGAAATTAATTAAAACTAAACTATCTAAATTGGGGGTTTGTTTGTTTAATTGTAGAGAAAACACAATTCGTCACGAAAATTGTTATCAAGATGAGACGAAGTAACCTCCACCCGGAATCCCGAATACCCGTTTTAATATAAAAATCCGTTTTCTGATTCAAACCACCACATAGACATGGCCTCGGAATTAATGAATTTGATTAGTTAATATGGATAGTTTTTAAGATTCACTATGCAACCTAATAACCCGTTTGATTGTATCAATTACCCACCAATTTACCAACCCGCTAACAACGCAAGAAAGTTGCCAATACGCTTAATAAACGACAAGTAATTCAAACACAAGAAACGTTCACCAATAATCCAACACAAGTGGTCAAGCCGTACCAGTTTACAAGAATCAGAAAAACAAATAATTATGTCAAACCGCGTAAACGTTTATCCAGACGGAAGTCACAAGGAGTTTAGCCGCGCATGGTGATCTTTGCCGCTTCGGTTGTCATCCCGATTAGGTTAGACATCATGGATTTGCTTGAGATATGAAGAATGATGATGAAATTCGTCCCTGATGTTGAGTTCGACGGCTGTTGATCAATCGATCCCCCAAAATTCTGCCGTAAAAAACCTTTTATGCTTTTCCTGTTGTCGGTCAAACAAACAACCCATATTCACTTTAATTTTGATGTCAAGCCCAATTACTTTTATGTTTTGCAATAGCCCATATCCCCACATGATTCACGAGAGCTCACATCAATGTTTTTAGATCAACTACAACTTTGACTTCCTTCCTGTTAACATATGGTTTCAATATAAATTAAAATATCAACCCATTATAGCCTTACAAAATATTACAATCGTTTTACTAATCATTTAGATCTAGTTTTCTGTCTTTTAATATATATATACATATACTATGCTCATATCAATGCATTTTTATTATAAATAATATCCAATAACGTGAACTAAAAATGCACCGATCAAATCCCCACACTTATCTTTTTTCGTCCCGAAAAAATTATATGCATTGGAATCACAATCAGAAACATCGGCATTCAATATATTCAATTAATTTTGTAATAAATCGAATCACACGTTAACCCATTGTGAATATACGGTCCACTTAAACCCAACCGCCGGTTTCCAAGCCCTTATTTTCGATCTATTAAGTTCAAATGATTTATAGTTATCTATGGATCCCACACTCAAAAGACTACGACTCCACCTATCCCCGTTTCAAGCTTATGAGATTAAAAGATTCATAATCTACCGCCTTATATAAAAAAATCTTATATTATTCCGATTAAACTTTATGATGGATGAATGGATGATATTGTGAGCTTACATGCTTTTGTATAAGATCAGTTCCGCGGATATACGCCACACGAGTCACCATCCCCGTGGTTAATGCCATAAACTTTACGTCTTTTTTTTTTATAACTCCACCTAGAGGGTATGTACCGCATGAGTCGCTATCCGCGCGGCAATGCCATAGGCTTTGTTTTCTTCTTTTTTTTTCTTTTTACATGCGCTCAGATGAATGGATGGAATTTTTTTTTTTGGCGCCACATTGTTTCGGATTTGTTTTCACAAAAAGAAACAGGTGTGCCAATTAATCGGAAAAACTTATAAGTTTTTTACTTATGACGTACCCCTTATACTTTCCACAGTTTCAGCTTTATCACAGCTCCTAAGGTGGGAACCCACAAGACTCCTATCTTAAGTTATTTTATATCAAGCCTAAGGAACCTTTCAACCGGCTGGGCCTACCCACATATCCTAAATTAGACGCGTGACCGACCGTTCATTATCTCATATATATAATAATTAAACGCCAACGATCTGATTATATCTATCATTTTCCATTTATTGCAAAAACTTTCTCGAAACATTTTCTATTTTTTCAACTTTTTTAATTTTTGATTTTTTCATTTTTTTTACGACACAACTGACACTAAGACACAACTAGACGCTAGTCTCCCCTCCCCACACTTAATTCCTTCATTGTCCTCAATGGAGCGAGAAACTAATGACACACTAAAAACATAAATAAAACAAAATACAAAGATGAATGGAACAAACTCCCCTGATTTGACGCGGCTGAGTTCCTTTGAGCCTCGTTCCACCGCAACCGTATAGCATTTCATTCGCGGCTGCTTCAATATGGGATGCTTGTCTTTATATGATTGTTCGAATCACTTTCGTCCAAATGGAGATTGAGTATGGAAAAAAAGCAATCGATCCTGCAAAATAAAACTCACAATCCCCAAACACAGGTTAAACGGTTAGTACATGAAGAGAAACGAGAGGAAAACCAGTTTTTTTTTCATATACCCGAGCCACGACTACCAACCAGCCTAACTTTTCGCTCAACTTACTCGCCTCGACACTAATCATCCGCTCATCGCTTCCTTAACCACAATACACCTCGCGCCTATATCCGGCATAACGCAACTAAATGATTATACCTCAATAACTACCCATATTAAACAACCTTCATGACAAACATACCACACGTGTCAATTAACCAAAAATCAAAACCTCATAACTCGCCTTAATCGTCTAAGACATGTACTTCGACTTTATCACACGTTCTACCAAACCACTGTGCTAATTACCCAACTCGCACCTAAATCCCTGTTTTGCAATATGTCTCAACTCAAAACCAATGTCCGCACAATTTACATTCACTACCCCTGCTCAAAAAAATCAAATAAACTCCAATTTTATCATAGTTTGAACCTAAATCCAACCTATCTCGATGTGTCTACTGCACTTTCTCTATATTCACACACAAATTACCATTAATTACCTGCAATACCCCCCTTTAACACCACCAAATAACATTCGAATTTGCAACAATAATAAAGAAACAACCTTAATAACCGGTAAAAATGCAAGCTTCATACCTGGATCGAGATTTAGTTTGGAATTAGAAGAACTATGCAAGCTTTGTTTGTTAACTGGAATCGGAATCGTCTAACGGTCTGCCGCCGGCCGTCGACGATGGTGGTGGTGATCGGTGGTCGCCGGCGGTGAGCGACGGGTGTCGGCAACAATCGACGACGGTGAGCAAGGGTGGTCGTCGGAGGTAGAACGGACGGAGGTAGCCGGCTGTTATTCACCGGAGAAGAAGGGATAATACGATAGGGTTTTTTTTTTCTTTTAATTGTACCTTGATCTGAATTAGATGGAAAAAGGGTTTTAATTTATGACTTTTCGACTATTATTCTAGGCAACACGCGGAGGAGGGCATGGGGACCCTCGCGACACGCCCATGACCCACTTTTCCAGCAATTTACTTAAATTTTTGAGGTCTATGCCTTAGGCTAGAGGGTGTGGGATGGAGCCCCTAGGGGCTTTATCAAGACACGTAAGCGCCACGTAGGATCCACGTCAGCCATGGGGCTTTATAACGCCCCCCTTTAATTTGCACGGTGTGGGATGGAGCCCCCTATTAAACAAAATTAAAAAAAAAAATTTGATTGGATGAAAAGTTGAGGGCCCCACCTGATAACCCCCCTTCTCCCTCGTTACCACCATGGAGCCCCCTCTTAACTTTGAGGGTGTGGTGGTATAGCGCCCCGGGGCGCTATAGAGGCTGACATGGCCTGGGTGGCGCCCCCACACCCTCCGGCCTTAGAAAATTTTTAGTTTTTTTCATGTTTTCACCTCCAAAGCATCCCAAATGAATTTTTATGATAATTATCAATAGAATCGTACATGGGATTCCTTTTTTCATAGTTTTCCCTCTCCAAATCATCTCATATTCCTGAAACACTTCGAGAACATACTGAAAACAATAAAAAATTGTGCAAAAAACGCTCCAAAAAATTATTTTTCGGGCCCATTTTTTTTATGAAATCTTATAATCACTTTGCCCTACCCCCCAAACAAGTGTGCATTGCCCTCAATTGCACTAATGCTTAACCAGACCTCCCGGAACTTCCCCATACTTGAACGATTGCACGGTTTTGACACAAACTAAACTAAACTAAACTAATACGGAAAATAAAATAAACGACAAACCTTAGGCTGCCTCCTAAGGGCGCTAAGTTTTAGATCTTCAGCCAGATCATACCTGCAACTTCAAGGTGGTTCAAAGATATACTTACCTCCAGACTTCTCTAAATCAATTCGCTTCGCATAGTCTGAAAAATTCGCAGCTTCATAATAGTTATGATCGAACCCGGCCTCATCGCCCCGAGCATTTCCACCATTAGGCAGTTTACCTACTTTTCCTCTTTTCTTCACTTTCACCTTTTTCACCGATTCTTCGTTTATCTCTTGTTTGGACCTGTCACACTTACTACCAATCTCATCAGTAGCAACTGCTTCATATAAATTATCAATAATTTTGTAAGTAATAGATTTGGAATAAACATTAAAAATCAACTTACGATTTTCAGAACTCATTGTAATCAATCCTTCTCTGCAGTTGATTTGAGCATTGGCAGTGTGCAAGAACGGACGTCCAAGAATTACCTTTTGTTGTTCGTTCGTCCTTGTGGGTGCATAATCCAACACTAAAAAGTCTACCAAATAATAGAACTCACCAAGCTGGATCTTCACATCCTTAACAACCCCACGCGGTTGTTTCCAAGTATCATCAGCTAAGATCACCTTTCTATCAAAGTCATGCAATGGTCCGAACTCGTACTGATCAAACAAGCTGCCTGGCAGAATGTTCGTGCTCGCCCCATAATCCAAAAACACCTTGTGGATTTTCAGCTTTCCTACCTTAATAGGTACGTGCGGCGCTCCTAATTCACTTTCTTCACTTCCATCACTTATACCTGCAACTACTTGGGAAGAAGAAGTAAGATCTGTATTAACAATGTCAGAATTAGGAATAGTACTTACTGAATTAACTCTCGCGTGATGTTGCGGATTCTTTGTAGTGTCACTCGGTAATTTCCCTGGATCTCTTCTCACCTCCTTCACATCAACCGCCAACTGAGCAACTTGCTTTTCCAAAGCTTGATATGCCTTAGCTTGCACTTCTTGGTCCTTTTTGATTTGCTTCAACACTTCCATAATCTCACGATTGGAAATCTCCTCGTTTGAAGTATTTGACTTGCCCTGCTCTTGTTGTTGCTGATAGCTTCTTTGATTACCCTTGTTGTAATTTCCTTGACTATAATTCTGATTATAATTCGATTGTCGGTTCTGTTACGGCTGGCTTCCTTGATTTGGTACCTGAAAATTAGGATTCAATTGATTAGTATTACAGTACCGAAAATTTGGATAATTACGCAAACGTGGATGATATGTGTTTGAGTTCATATAATAATTCCTTTGCTCTCCATACACCATGTTTACGTCCTCCTCAGCCGCTACAAACTGACCCGGGCATGCATCCAACGTATGTCCCAAATCTCCACAAGAATCACAAACCGGAAAGGTTTGTGCCGCATGCAATGCATCCCTTGCGCCAAGACCCTTAAACTTCGCTAACTGGCATTCCAACGCCTCCTTTTCTCTCTCTAGCTGAGCAACCCTTGCATTAGAGGCTCCCGCACTTGATGGTGCCACAATCGGATACTTTTTACTCCTATCCGACTGTGCTTGCCTCTTTGAATCCGCTGCAACAATATCCAAATAATTCCAATCTACATCCACATGATTTCTCAAAAAGGTACCCCCGGTGATAGCCTTAATATCTCGTCTATCCTCATTTGAAATCCCATCGTGGAATGCGGTATTTAACTCCCATCTTTGAATACCGTGGTGAGGACAATTACGGATCAATTGATTGAACCGTTTCCAAGACTCGTAAAGAAGCTCACCCGGTAATTGTTGGAACTCTCTAATTGCTGCTCTCCCCATTTTGGTTCTTTGCGGGGTATAGTACTCATCCAAAAATTGTTGCTGCAGCTCTTGCCATGTATGAATACTAGCATATGGAAAAGATGTAAACCAATCCCTCACATCATCCTTTAGTGAAAACTGAAATAACACCAATTTAACCTGATCTGACGTGAACCCGTGTCCAGCAATCATACCACAAACTACCTCAAAATCTGCTATGTGTGCATATGGCTCCTCAATAACTTTCCCGTGAAAGGTAGGTAGCATGTTCAGAATATGTGGTTTTGCTTCAAACGAACGTTCCACATTACCCGGTGCTACTGGCATCACTATCGGTGATGCATGCTCAGCAATGTGTGGTCTGAAGTGGCTCTCAACCCCTCGAATATTCGGATCCGGAAATCGAGGATCTCTTTGTCTTTGGCGAGGTGCAACCGGTGCCCTATGAACCTGTGGCGGGGTCTGATAGGCATCTACTCCCCGTGGCTGTCTCTGTTGCTGATACATCGGTTGATTGCGATTAAATGCCTGATTTTGGTACCCACCTGGATATCCCATATACCCATCATTTATCCCCCATTCCTCATCTCCGTAACCATCATCCCATGTCTCTGTTCTCGCCCTATTATCCACTTACTCAAACATAGCACCCGACCGGTTCGGGTGTGGAATGAAATTTGCTTGATTCGCGGCCCGCAACGGATTGGGTTGTGGTGGTAGTCGGCTTTCTAGAGAATATAGTGGTTCACCAATAATATGAAATTCTCTAGTTGGAGCAGAAGTTGGCTGGGTGGTTGTGCTTGATGATGGTGCAATGGTTGGGGTTTGTTGGGTTTGGGTTTGTTGTTGTGGTTCAGATGTAAATGTAGGTGCTGGCATTGGTGGCAATTCAGTAGTCGATGTTTGTTGGGGTGGTTGCTGTTGTGGGGTGGATTGGTTTTCTGATGGATTCATTGTAGTTTGAATTGCCTTTCCCTTCAAGGCTGAACGAAGAAGCAGATTTTGGCGTGCGGTCTTTTCAATTTCGGGATCAAACAAGAGCGGTGAAGATCTTCCTGAAAACCTAGTATGCATGCAAAAAGAAGTCACCTGCACACAAAGAAACAAGAAAACAAAGCGTAATACCGAACAAGCAAAAATAAACAAAAAGAAATATTTTTGGGTTTTTATGATTTTTTTTAAAACAATAAAGAAACAACTACTACTAAACTAACACTAAGCGCACGAATTCCCCGGCAACGGCGCCATTTTGATGACTGTCGTAAGGGTCAATCAAAAACCTAATTAAACTACGTAGATAGCGTAAGTAGGGTATCGTATCCACGGGGAATTTGTGGTTAGCGTAAAAGAAATTAATTAAAACTAAACTATCTAAATTGGGGGTTTGTTTGTTTAATTGTAGAGAAAACACAATTTGTCACGAAAAGTGTTATCAAGATGAGACGAAGTAACCTCCACCCGGAATCCTGAACACCCGTTTTAATATAAAAATCCATTTTCTGATTCAAAACACCACATAGACATGGCCTCGGAATTAATGAATTTGATTAGTTAATTGGGATAGTTTTTAAGATTCACTATGCAACCTAATAACCCGTTTGATTGTATCAATTACCCACCAATTTACCAACCCGCTAACAACGCAAGAAAGTTGCCAATACGCTTAATAAACGACAAGTAATTCAAACACAGGAAACGTTTACCAATAATCCAACACAAGTGGTCAAGCTGTACCAGTTTACAAGAATCAGAAAAACAAATAATTATGTCAAACCGCGTAAACGTTCATCCGGGCGGAAGTCACGAGGAGTTTAGCCGCGCATGGTGATCTTTGCCGCTTCGTTTGTCATCCCGATTAGGTTAGACATCATGGATTGGCTTGAGATATGAAGAATGATGATGAAATTCGTCCCTGATGTTGAGTTCGACGGCTGCTGATCAATCGATCCCCCAAAATTCTGCCGTAAAATACCTTTTATGCTTTTCCTGTTGTCGGTCAAACAAACAACCCATATTCACTTTAATTTTGATGTCAAGCCCAATTACTTTTATGTTTTGCAATAGCCCATATCCCCACATGATTCACGAGAGCTCACATCAATGTTTTTAGATCAACTACAACTTTGACTTCCTTCCTGTTAACATATGGTTTCAATATAAATTAAAATATCAACCCATTATAGCCTTACAAAATATTACAATCGTTTTACTAATCATTTAGATCTAGTTTTCTATCTTTTAATATATATATATATACATATACTATGCTCATATCAATGCATTTTTATTATAAATAATATCCAATAACGTGAATTAAAAATGCACCGATCACAGTGGCTGCTGTGGCAGCTGCTGATGCTGAGAGTCAATCTATCTAGTCGTTTATCATCCTCCTCTCACAGTTTATCATCATCATGAAAAATAAATACGGTATAAGTATAATAAAACCTAATAAATATGATATACATTTAATAATACAAAAAACTCTAAATATAAAAATAATATTAATATTGTAATAATAATAATAATAATAATAGATACTATACGTATATAATTAAAATAATATTGTTTTAATAATAATAATAAAAAAATAATAATAATATTAGAAAAAAATACAGGGTAGCATATGCGCCACGTACAGGGGTGTTCACAACGTCTAGTTCATCCCCAACACATCTCCTTCGATACAACTAAATCCTAAAACCTCATAATACATGAAATTATACCTAATTCTACAGTCACATATTGAAATAAACTTGAAATTATTAAACTTCGGTATGAAATACTTACTTGGTGTCGTTTGATGCAAAATACAGTCGTATAAGCGGTGTATGCGTGTATATGAGTGTGGGTTTATGATCATATATAGGGGTTGTAATGATGACTCCTGTTGTCACACCCCTAATTTCCACGTGTCACCGGTGGGCCCGGTGGGGGTATCGTGACGTCGTTGGTATCATCATAGACAAACAACACAATATAATAATGCACAGCGGAAGCAAAAGATAGATTCGTTTCAACTTTAAATAGAAATGTAATATTAATTATCACAAGTAGTCGAAACGGATCCACAGGCGGATCGAAAAATAAAATAGGATAATTGTTCAACAGTTTATTTGTCGTCCAAGCTGCGAGACCTATTGTGGACGCTCTAGAAGCCTGCCAGCCTATTACGTGTAGTACCTGCACTTAATCTTTTTGGGAAAAATACGTCAGTTTACACTGGTAAATACAATTCGACTGACTCATTTTGAAAAGGTTGAAAATTGATTTAAATGCACAAGGCACAAAACATTTTTATTAACTTGGGTCAATTATTTAATATGATAATCATGTGAACGAATTACATGTTACTTGCGTTCAGTGGCCCGGATCTAGTCCGGGCTAAAGATCAATGGACACACCACATAAGCGAGTTATACACTGACGGGTGCACGCCTACACCCCGTGCTCTGGTCGTGGCCATCTCGTAAGATGATGCCAAGGATATCCGGGACATGGTCATTAACCCCCCAAAGGCTTAAAGTAAGCAAGACTGTTTAAACGAGCCGAACAAATTATTCAAACTAAACACCCAAGGGTGTAGGATTTAACGCTCGATCAAGCGGTATTTTATATACCGTAACCCAAGCCCGTATAGGGAAATTAAGTCAAAAGGTATTTACCTGAATAAGTATCAATCACAATCAAGACAAATGCAAGTATCTTTTACTGGTGCTCCTAATCTGGAACAAAGGTTTATAATAACCTATTAGATTTCTAACGGGTCTTTATTTAAGCCTAAGCCTAGACCGGTTAGTTTTAAATGACGATACGGTTTACGCACGATTAAGCGAAGACCGGATGAAATGTGAATTTGACCCGACAAGTTTGAAGACTTGTATAATATGGGTTTACTAAACACATTCTGGATTTTGAGACAAAAATGATAATGTTTGACCCGTTTCGGCCAATTTATGTAAACTAGTTACATAAACCGAACCGAACGCGAAAAGTGCGTTACGGGCGACATGAGAGTCATATGCAAGTTTCCTGAGATAATATGCTCTAAATATGTTATAATATCAGTAAGTTATTTTCTATTTTGCCCGGAACGGATTAAAAATCAATTTATGCCTTATAAGGGCATTTTGGTCATTTAAAAGGTTGTAAAAGAGTTTATTTATGAATCTGAGTTACAAGTCTGGTCCATACAGTAATTATATTTAATTTTACATATTATAACAGTAGGGTATGACCCGTAAGTGAAAATTATCATTTAAAACAAAACTATGCACCATAGGGGCATTTTGGTAATTTCACAAGGGCTAAAAATGCCAAAACTGGAAATCTGAGTTTATAATATTGTACTTACTGTTTTTATATGAAAATATGCTAATTACATCAGTAGGTATAAGTCTTATATGTTTGACATGGTTATAGCATATACTATGCGTTAAAAATGCCTAAAAAGGCGAATTAGAGCCGTTTCCGGGTTTGTAAAAGAAAGCTGAGATTTTTATACTTCCAGAAGGTTCAACATACTTTATTTAATAAATAAAATCAGTAGGAAGTGGTTTGGGGTCAATCGGATTTATAAAACTCGTTTTATGGCTTAAAAGGTCAAAACCGGCATTAACCGAATTAACTTAGCGACCTATGAAACGATCAGCCAAAAATTTAATAAAAATCATCAAAAATCCCAAAATATTATATAACATCAGTGGGTAAAAAGTTTTATACCAAAAAGTGGCCTTAAATAGGTTATACGCTAAAAGCGCCGTTTATGTATATAAAGATATAGTTTTACGATATCGGCCATAACTCAAAATCTGGACCACCAACTGATCTCAAATTTTCGGTGCAAGTTTATAAATTAGTAATAAAGATTTCTACTCTTTCACTTTTCCAAAAATCACGTTTTATATCAAAAAGGGCAAAATAGTCAACTTTAAGCATAACTCGGAAACATGCATACGAATCGGTTAAGCATAGACTCAAGTTATAAAAATTCCAGAGAGTCATACATAAATAAAAATGGTCAAAAATAAACTCTAACACAGATCTCAAACATGCATGCACGGATCCGAATCGAGAGTCAACGAAAAAGTCGTTTTATAAGACTTTCGGTTCCAATCCGAGTTTATACCAAAGATTGTCGAGTTGATCATGGTAAAACATATTCTTACATTCATTATAAAGCTATTTTTGATGATCAAACTGATTGCATGTCATCTACATTACTATTTATGTTATATTTCACAAAAACAATTTCTGTTGACTTTTTAAGAACAACTTTGACTTGACAAATAGCATGCTTAGAGTGGGAATCAGAGAATACCCTTTTGAGGGTTTGTTTCCCACATAAATACCATCTTATAAGTGGTTTCAATTTGAGAAATGACAGAGCCAAATTCGTTTAATCGAAAAGTCAAACTATATGAACAACGGTTTGACTTTTAACTAATAATCTATGCTAGAACGGATTAGAGGATGATATGAATGCTTACAAAGGTCCTAATGAAGCTTAGATAGGACTAGGAAGCTGCCTTGACGACCAGAATGCTCCTGGAATGCCTTGTGAAGTTTTGATAGTTGTGATGTTCTTGTTTACAATGTAAGTGCCTCAAAAAAATGAAGCTTTAATCTGATATAAATGGGAATTCAGGTGTTACAAGAGTGCAACAGGTGTCCCAACATGCATGAGGGCTGATTGGTGAGTTTTAGAGGTGATACAAGCTGTCAAGCACTCAAAAATCGGACTTAAACAGCAGCTGATCGCAATTCTGCACATGGGGCTGCCAAACTTTAATTAAAAATGGCAGCTTTGGTCCCTGTCTTTGCACGCGAGGTTTCGGCTATTTATTTTGACTCGTAAACCCCCAAACTTTGTTTTTAAGAACCTTGGGACATTTACCAACATGGTAATGTCCTCGGATAACTTTGCGCTCACCCGAAAAGCCATGAAATTCGACGTTGACGCTTTTAGCCCCTCAAGTACGGTTTTGGCCATAACTTTCTCATACGATAACGAAACTTCATGAAATTTTTACCACGTATTCTAGTGAGTATATTCTAGCATTACAAAGCTTCGGGGCTGCCAAAAGTTCACCCAGAGGTATAAATTCAACATGTTGACACTTTTAGTCCCTATAGTTTGAAATTCCTCACTTTCTTTCATTTTTCGCTTCGTATGATCCATGATCTATCCGTTTAAGGCTATAAACACCATGTAGGGTTATTGTAGGACTTATTTATCAGTTGTTGACACTTTGAACCCTTATAAGTACATAGTTTCACCGTTTGTCAACTTTAGTCCCTCTAAAGTATGTTTTCACACATTCAAAGTCCATGACACGTGTCACCACATTATTGGACGTAAATTTCCGAGGTGTTACATCCTCACCCCCTTAAAAGAAATCTCGACCCCGAGATTTACTGAAACAAATGAAGGTATTTTTCTTTCATCGTGGATTCTACCTCCCATGTGTATTCGGGACCTCTACGGGCATCCCATTTGACCTTAACAATAGGTATGTGCTTCCTTCGAAGCTTCTTTACCTTTCGGTCTTCAATCGATAACGGCGTTTCCACAAATTTCAAGCTTTCATCTATATGTACATCCGTATACGGTATAACCGGTGGTCCATCAGCGGAACACTTCTTCAAATTACAGATGTGAAACACATTATGGATAGCGCTAAGTTCTTCGGGCAAGTTTAATTTATAAGCAACTGACCCGACACGTTCGATAATCTCGAAAGGTCCTATGTACCTCGGGCTTAGCTTGCCTTTCTTGCCAAATCGCATCACCCCCTTCCAGGGTGATACCTTAAGCAACACTTTTTCACCTACTTCGAAGTGAAAATCTTTGCGCTGTGGATCCGCATAACTTTTCTGCCTTTCCCTGGCAGCTCTCAATCGATCGCGGATTTGGACAATCTTGTCCGTTGTCTCGAAAACAATTTCTGGTCCTGATAGTTGGACATCTCCAACTTCTGCCCAACAAATAGGCGATCTACACTTTCTACCATATAAGGCCTCAAAAGGCGCAGCTTTTATGCTGGTGTGGTAGCTATTGTTGTAGGAGAATTCAATTAGTGGTAGGTTCTTGTCCCAACTACCACCTAAGTCGATTGCACATGCGCGTAGCATGTCTTCCAGCGTTTGAATAATACGCTCGCTCTGACCGTCAGTCTGTGGATGATAAGCCGTACTAAAATTCAAACGTGTGCCCAAAGATTGTTGGAAACTCTTCCAAAAATGTGACGTGTATCTAGTATCTCTATCAGAGATAATGGCTACAGGTATGCCATGTAAGGCTACAATCTTATCCACTTATAACTGGGCTAGCATATCGGAGCTATAAGTCTCCTTGATGGGTAAGAAATGAGCTGACTTAGTCAGTCCATCAACTATAACCCATATTGTATCATTTCCTTTCCTTGTCTTGGGTAACTTGGTAATAAAATCCATAGTTACCATTTCCCACTTCCACGTAGGAAGTTCAGGCAGTTGTAGCAAGCCTGACGGCTTTTAATGCTCGGCTTTGACTTGCGCACCTGTCAAGTATTTAGCTACATGGGTGGCTACGGACTTTTTCAAGCCTATCCACCAATAATTTGCCCTTAGATCCTGGGTAGCTGATGGCAAATTCTTAATCGATGCCTAATTAGGGTTGCGGCATTTAATACGTAGGCAATATGAACCGTCTTTCTTATTTAACAACATAAAACCCTCAGAAGATTGAGTCAGGCTATATGTGCCTATGTCTTAAAACCTACTAAATCAAGGTTTCGATTCTTCCATAATCGATATGGAGTTTTCATAATACTCCAGCCCACAGCGGGATGTTAATCTTAGTTCTACCTGTCTTCCAGGAGGTAAGCAGGGGAAACTTTTGAGAAGATAATTAAGATACAAGGAGGCTATGGAGATTTTCCATATCTCAGGCTCCAGTTCATCCATCATTGTTCGTGTCAAATGAGTGACACCTTTATGTTATAAGTCCACGAATTCCTTAATCGGGAACATTTACTTGGAAAAATTCCATTTTGGATATCTTCTTTGAATACTACTAGTCGACTTTAGTACAATATGATCATTGGGATATCTTAGGGGTTCCATGTATTAAACCTCCATGCTGATCAGACATGGAAATAATCTATGGGACACACTAGGATACGCCAATCCTCATATGACACTTTTATCAGACATAGTTTGGCATTCGCAGGCGATAGAAAACAATGAGAAAAATAATTAAAATAACATATGTTGTCGTACTCTATGCAAAGAAAGAGTGCTCTTAGATTTTCGGAAGGACTCCTTGCCGATCTATAAGAATCAGTTACTATGGTTTCCTTGGTAGTTATACCTTGTGGATGATAATAAAAATTTTGCTAAGTTTATGGTTCATGAAGATTTATTATTGCCTGTATTAAAAACAGGACACTTAGCAAAAATTATCATTGATAATGATAAGGAAATTTATTGTACAAGTGCTTATATTTAATTAATAATGGAAGTTTCACAAACTAGGCACCTAGCTCGGTTGGCTAGGCGCGCGAAAGGGTGCGGCCGGCCTAGACCCAGGTTCGATTCCGGGGACGGCCAGTTCCACCATTTTTTGTGTTTAATATTAATTAATCGCACGGATACGTGTAATTATGAGAGTTGTCTCATAAGGAGTCTTGATAATTAATTGCTCCTTATTACCCACAATATGGGCTTGATTTTTAAGGCAACCAATCGATTTTTATCACTTTATTGAGTCCTTATGTTTAACGTAACTAGGACATCGGAAAAATGATTCCCAATGGATATAAAACATCCATCTAATAATGTTGAAGCAGTCTCAGAGGTATACAGGCTTCTTACTGAACTTTCGTTGCTTTTTATTAAGTCTGTACTTGCTCTCTTTCTCAGATTTCTGGGAGTTATTCTCCTTCTTTTGGTTCATCCTTCATATACGAAGTGTGAACGAAATCTCCTCATGAGCAATTTAAACATGGTTTTAAATGAGATTTAGAGCGAGAAGAATTCGGCTCCTTGGATTGTCTCGTGACCTTTCTATGGTCCTTCCATCTGCTGCGTCAACCACAGCCTAGAGATTAACTCCATTGATATTGAGGTTTACGTTTGCATTTTCATTAACTTTCGTCGCATTAATAGTATTGCGACTGTCGTCTACCTCATCCGAGTTTTCCATGCTCGAAACTTGGTACTAATCACCAAGATTAACAATTATTAGTCATCATCCTGATGACCTGACTTAGATTAGCCACGGGATTCATAAACCGTATGGGCTATTCTGTTCCGAACATTCATAGTGAATGTTATTTAAACGTATTTCCATTATATGTAGCCTAGGTCACAAAAGGACCATCAATGGCATTCAAAGTTTGGAACGAGTCCAATATTTGCTTGACAGGGGATCATAATGTCACAACTGTCTTTGGCACACGAATGATCATGAATAGCTCAAAGGCTAGCCTTACAATACTTTTATTATATATCTACATATATGGCATAGAAGCCTGTCTCGAGGGACGTAGAAAGATATGGCTTAAAGCCTAGTCATGAAGGACATAAGTAATCGTATGGCGCGAAGGCCTTGTCGTAATGACATTTAGATGCGGCACAAACGGCCTTGTCTCTAGGACGTTATAGGATATGGCACTAAGGCCTGTCACCAGCGATGTTAACATTTAGTATGTTAACTTGTCACGAACGACGAATTATAGCTCGGAGGCTTGTTATGGGTGACTTGAAATATAACTTGTGGATTTGTCACAAGGACATCAATTCATAGGCTGCAAATCTTATTAGATCAGGAGTCTTAAGGCTTGAACATAGTTCTTCACCTTTGGACAGGGAGTCATAGACTACAACTGTCATCGTCTTGAAAGACGATTCATTTGGCAGAAAGGTAAGCCAATCAACATCACTAATGGATGTTTATATATAACCTATCGTATCTAATGATATTAGTCATGATCACATCGGTCATATTGACCATTAGGTTTGGGTATAATCACACCATTTTGAACAGGGGATCATAAAGATCACTACTATCTTTGTCTTACCGACACTAGAATAGAGTATAGCCCGTAGGCATTTCATCGCGAGGTATGTTAATATTATGATCATCATACTGATGATACCAGTCAGGATCGCAACGAGTATAGACTATGGGGTTTGAGTATAGCTCACCCCCTTGGCAGAGAATCACAAAAGATTACAATTGCCTCGTCTCAGCATAACATAGCCCTTAGGTAAAACATCATTAAGGATGTTGAAAAATGTTTTAATCATTGTATTGATGATTTTTGTCATGCCCGCATTGATCATATAAACTTTTTGGCTTGAGCATAGCTCACCACCTTGGACAGGGAATCGTAAAGATCACAATGTCTTTGTCACACATGGACAATATAATATGGCCCAGAGGCGAAACATCACTAATGGAGGTTTATAATAGGTTCATCCTATTAGAAGATATAAGTCATGATTGCATCCATCATATTGACTATTTTGGCTTGAGCATAGCTCACCACCTCAGACAAGGAATCATAAAGATAACAATGTCAATGTCTCAAATGGACAATATATTATAGCCCGTAGGCAAGACATCACTAAAGGATGTTAAATAATATGATCATCGTATTAGATGATATTAGTCATGATCGTATTGATCATATGGACTATTATGTTTGGACATAGTCCAACATTTTAGACAGGAGATCAAAGACCACCACTGTCGTTGTCTTATCGGACAACAAGTTTAGCCCGTAGGCACTTCATCACTAACGGATGTTCAAAATATGATCATCTCATAGGATGATATAAGCCATGATTCCTAATTCACTAGGTTAGATATGGGAATTGGAAGAATCCAATATAAGGATGACTGTTGTGATTTTCTCGAATCACATTTGTCGAGGATGCTAACACGTTCTTGGATGTTAACAAGGATCTGAATCCCTTGAGTAGGTTTCACCATCTTGGCCGCGTAGGCTAGGTTTCACCTTTAAGATTTCCTTTCAAAATGCATACTGACAGGGAAGGAAGGATATTTATTTTATTCAGGATTTTTATCATAAATCCTAATTCATAAGTTAATAATAGCACCAATGGCCTAGTCGCGTAGACAAGTTAAATTTATAAGCCATGATTTCAGAGAATCGTGGCATTAAGGTTTGAATCAAAGTTCATTACCCTTTCCCGCCAGGGAGCTTGTAGGCTACCACTGTCTTTAGTCTCAGAGGACATTAACTATAGCCCGTAGGCACTTCCCTTCTAAGGGACGTTTATTACGGAATTGCCCCTTAGGGAAATTCATTAACCATGGTAAGCAGAGACCATATTTGGTTAATTTATTAATCATATAGATTTAGGATTTCTATTATAATTTATCCTAATTATAAAACATTAACAGTTTTATTAGTGGCACCCAATGGCCTGGTCACATGGACAATTATAAATTATAAGCTTATGATTTCAGAGAATCAAAGCATAAAAGTATATTGGCACAATAGGCCTAGTCGCAGGGACAATTATCAATTGTAAGCTATGATTTCAGAGAATCAAAGCATGAAGGTATACTGGCACAAATGGCCTGGTCACAAAGGACATTTATAAATTTTAAGCTATGATTTCAGAGAATCAAAGCATTTGAGGTTTGAACCTAGTTCATTACCTTTATCTGACAGGGAGTCATAGCTACCACTGTATTTTGGCTCATGTAGAAATGAGCAAGGCCCGTAGGCACTATATTACCACGTATGGTTTAAATATGATCATCTTAATTGATGATGTAAACCCAGGATTCAGAGATCATTAAACTGGGTTAGGAATCTTTTGAAAAATCCTTAATAACGTGTGTGATTTCTAACGAATCACATCTGCCGGGAGTGTTAACATGTTTTGGGATACGAATCTTTTAAACAGGTCTTACCATCTTGGCCAGGTCTTTATAATGACACTCAGGCTAGGTTTCACTCTTAAGATTCTTTATTAATGATTTGAATCTTTTTAACAGGTCTTACCATCTTGGCCCGGTCTTATAATTGACCCAAAGGCTAGGTTTCACACTTAAGATTCTTAATTTATAATTAACGCAGAACAATTTTAAATTGAAATGTTAATAAGGATCTGAATCTAAATTGAGGAACTGCCATCTTGGCCGGTCTTAATATGACCCGAAGCTAGGTCTTGTCCTATTTAGATTTTTGCCATTTTATTATAATGGTAGATCTTGTAAAAGGAAATGTTATTTTTCATTTATTTAATATTCTTGTTTAGAACGAAAGTTTAAACTTAATTATTCCATTATATAAAAATAAAAGTACAAAGTTGCCCTAAGCGGGACTTGAAAGGGACAGTGTTGTCCTCGAAGGGACTAAAAAGATAAATATGTCCTTATAAGGACTATTGAGGAAACGATTTTCAGCAAAGGAGTTTCTTCTTCATTCATTTCCTGAATGCTCTCTCCTAGGTTGCACGTCTCATCTTGGTCGCTGTACGAAGCTCAGCATTTCAAGGCTCCGGGTGTGGAGAATCCCTAGTTCAGCTTCCTCGCTTGGCGACGTACCCAATAATAATAAAAATTGGAAGCAAAAATTTCCATATTAGGATTAAGATTATTCCTATGTTAAGTCTAGACTCAGAAGGTCAAGGAATGTGCTACTGTGTCACTGAGATTAAACACAAAAATTTAGTGTTTAATTCACTCAATGTTGGCTCTGATACCAACCTGTCACACCCCTAATTTCCACGTGTCACCGGTGGGCCCGGTGGGGGTATCGTGACGTCGTTGGTATCATCATAGACAAACAACACAATATAATAATGCACAGCGGAAGCAAAAGATAGATTCGTTTCAACTTTAAATAGAAATGTAATATTAATTATCACAAGTAGTCGAAACGGATCCACAGGCGGATCGAAAAATAAAATAGGATAATTGTTCAACAGTTTATTTGTCGTCCAAGCTGCGAGACCTATTGTGGACGCTCTAGAAGCCTGCCAGCCTATTACGTGTAGTACCTGCACTTAATCTTTTTGGGAAAAATACGTCAGTTTACACTGGTAAATACAATTCGACTGACTCATTTTGAAAAGGTTGAAAATTGATTTAAATGCACAAGGCACAAAACATTTTTATTAACTTGGGTCAATTATTTAATATGATAATCATGTGAACGAATTACATGTTACTTGCGTTCAGTGGCCCGGATCTAGTCCGGGCTAAAGATCAATGGACACACCACATAAGCGAGTTATACACTGACGGGTGCACGCCTACACCCCGTGCTCTGGTCGTGGCCATCTCGTAAGATGATGCCAAGGATATCCGGGACATGGTCATTAACCCCCCAAAGGCTTAAAGTAAGCAAGACTGTTTAAACGAGCCGAACAAATTATTCAAACTAAACACCCAAGGGTGTAGGATTTAACGCTCGATCAAGCGGTATTTTATATACCGTAACCCAAGCCCGTATAGGGAAATTAAGTCAAAAGGTATTTACCTGAATAAGTATCAATCACAATCAAGACAAATGCAAGTATCTTTTACTGGTGCTCCTAATCTGGAACAAAGGTTTATAATAACCTATTAGATTTCTAACGGGTCTTTATTTAAGCCTAAGCCTAGACCGGTTAGTTTTAAATGACGATACGGTTTACGCACGATTAAGCGAAGACCGGATGAAATGTGAATTTGACCCGACAAGTTTGAAGACTTGTATAATATGGGTTTACTAAACACATTCTGGATTTTGAGACAAAAATGATAATGTTTGACCCGTTTCGGCCAATTTATGTAAACTAGTTACATAAACCGAACCGAACGCGAAAAGTGCGTTACGGGCGACATGAGAGTCATATGCAAGTTTCCTGAGATAATATGCTCTAAATATGTTATAATATCAGTAAGTTATTTTCTATTTTGCCCGGAACGGATTAAAAATCAATTTATGCCTTATAAGGGCATTTTGGTCATTTAAAAGGTTGTAAAAGAGTTTATTTATGAATCTGAGTTACAAGTCTGGTCCATACAGTAATTATATTTAATTTTACATATTATAACAGTAGGGTATGACCCGTAAGTGAAAATTATCATTTAAAACAAAACTATGCACCATAGGGGCATTTTGGTAATTTCACAAGGGCTAAAAATGCCAAAACTGGAAATCTGAGTTTATAATATTGTACTTACTGTTTTTATATGAAAATATGCTAATTACATCAGTAGGTATAAGTCTTATATGTTTGACATGGTTATAGCATATACTATGCGTTAAAAATGCCTAAAAAGGCGAATTAGAGCCGTTTCCGGGTTTGTAAAAGAAAGCTGAGATTTTTATACTTCCAGAAGGTTCAACATACTTTATTTAATAAATAAAATCAGTAGGAAGTGGTTTGGGGTCAATCGGATTTATAAAACTCGTTTTATGGCTTAAAAGGTCAAAACCGGCATTAACCGAATTAACTTAGCGACCTATGAAACGATCAGCCAAAAATTTAATAAAAATCATCAAAAATCCCAAAATATTATATAACATCAGTGGGTAAAAAGTTTTATACCAAAAAGTGGCCTTAAATAGGTTATACGCTAAAAGCGCCGTTTATGTATATAAAGATATAGTTTTACGATATCGGCCATAACTCAAAATCTGGACCACCAACTGATCTCAAATTTTCGGTGCAAGTTTATAAATTAGTAATAAAGATTTCTACTCTTTCACTTTTCCAAAAATCACGTTTTATATCAAAAAGGGCAAAATAGTCAACTTTAAGCATAACTCGGAAACATGCATACGAATCGGTTAAGCATAGACTCAAGTTATAAAAATTCCAGAGAGTCATACATAAATAAAAATGGTCAAAAATAAACTCTAATACAGATCTCAAACATGCATGCACGGATCCGAATCGAGAGTCAACGAAAAAGTCGTTTTATAAGACTTTCGGTTCCAATCCGAGTTTATACCAAAGATTGTCGAGTTGATCATGGTAAAACATATTCTTACATTCATTATAAAGCTATTTTTGATGATCAAACTGATTGCATGTCATCTACATTACTATTTATGTTATATTTCACAAAAACAATTTCTGTTGACTTTTTAAGAACAACTTTGACTCGACAAATAGCATGCTTAGAGTGGGAATCAGAGAATACCCTTTTGAGGGTTTGTTTCCCACATAAATACCATCTTATAAGTGGTTTCAATTTGAGAAATGACAGAGCCAAATTCGTTTAATCGAAAAGTCAAACTATATGAACAACGGTTTGACTTTTAACTAATAATCTATGCTAGAACGGATTAGAGGATGATATGAATGCTTACAAAGGTCCTAATGAAGCTTAGATAGGACTAGGAAGCTGCCTTGACGACCAGAATGCTCCTGGAATGCCTTGTGAAGTTTTGATAGTTGTGATGTTCTTGTTTACAATGTAAGTGCCTCAAAAAAATGAAGCTTTAATCTGATATAAATGGGAATTCAGGTGTTACAAGAGTGCAACAGGTGTCCCAACATGCATGAGGGCTGATTGGTGAGTTTTAGAGGTGATACAAGCTGTCAAGCACTCAAAAATCGGACTTAAACAGCAGCTGATCGCAATTCTGCACATGGGGCTGCCAAACTTTAATTAAAAATGGCAGCTTTGGTCCCTGTCTTTGCACGCGAGGTTTCGGCTATTTATTTTGACTCGTAAACCCCCAAACTTTGTTTTTAAGAACCTTGGGACATTTACCAACATGGTAATGTCCTCGGATAACTTTGCGCTCACCCGAAAAGCCATGAAATTCGACGTTGACGCTTTTAGCCCCTCAAGTACGGTTTTGGCCATAACTTTCTCATACGATAACGAAACTTCATGAAATTTTTACCACGTATTCTAGTGAGTATATTCTAGCATTACAAACCTTCGGGGCTGCCAAAAGTTCACCCAGAGGTATAAATTCAACATGTTGACACTTTTAGTCCCTATAGTTTGAAATTCCTCACTTTCTTTCATTTTTCGCTTCGTATGATCCATGATCTATCCGTTTAAGGTTATAAACACCATGTAGGGTTATTGTAGGACTTATTTATCAGTTGTTGACACTTTGAACCCTTATAAGTACATAGTTTCACCGTTTGTCAACTTTAGTCCCTCTAAAGTATGTTTTCACACATTCAAAGTCCATGACACGTGTCACCACATTATTGGACGTAAATTTCCGAGGTGTTACACCTGTATATTCACCGCCCATGTACATCTCGTAAAGAGCTGTACGTCGCCTACATGGTGGCCGGCTAATTATTATTTTAGCCTAGGTTCACTCATGTAAAACCCTAACTCAGGGCTAAAATGGTTATTTCCATATTAACCACAATCGTTTCTAAAATGGAAATTACCATTTTAGCGTTGAGTTAGGGGTGTACGAGAGGTAAACTCCTGGCTAAAATGGTAATAAGCCATTTGAATATATATTATTTTAATTTGTTTTTATATTTTATAAAAATAATATGAATAATAATAACAATAATATCAATTATAAAGTATAATATTAGTAACAATAACAAATTTATCTTTAATTTTCAATACCATTTACACTCGGGTCTACATCTGGTTTCCAATTCATTATGAATTCATACCATTGTAGACACAACATATGCATATCTTCCTACTGTTCTGCAATGGGTCTTAGATGTATCAACCATAGATTATTCTTGTAGACATGGGATAGTCCCTTTCCATCTTAACATGTATAAAGTAGCCCCCGCCAACATGAACGAGCGTTATCTATTGAGGTTGTGGATTATCAAGAGGATCCAATATCGGGAAGAAAGTAGAACTCCCAACGATGCTTAACCTGTGCACGACGACACCATACCTTTGCGCAATGAGAAGCCCTATGTGGGGCATTTCCATCCTATGACTCAAGGACAACGTTGCACTAAATTCCAAATTAGGCTCCTACGTAGCCTGTTCAAATGTCCATTGACCCATGTTTCAAAAATTTTCCACCATGTCGATAAGTTTTGATCCATCTCTTTTATAGGTCCTTTTCTAATGTCAGGCCATAAAGCTTCTCCCATACCTAAGCCCACAGCCATATACCGGAACCCACAATGACTGTCGGGCTTCACATATTGTATGCACGAGATGCACTGGTGAAACACTGTTGTAATCTGTGGCTTAAACTATTTGATACTAAACACGTTCTCGTCCCCCACGATTAATGGAAACCCTTTATCATCTCGTATCTCCTTATATTTAGAAGTCGTTGAATGGATTCATTGTAGTTTGGGTTTCTGATACTTTACGACCGAACTTCTTCCACGAGAGCCCTATGACATTGCGTATGAGCTGTTCCGCGGAGCATCGTACCTACTTTATTGGGAACTTGCAAAGGAGCTGCTTGCATTTAACATTTGTTGTAGTTTCTTTGATGTTGGCCGCCTACGAGTATTTTACTGGATAGTCAGTGGTTTCTTATTAGATTTGGTTGGGGTCAACACCGCTTTAATCTTTGACATCAAGCATTTTTTTCTGAGAGGGGGGGGGGGTGACTCTAATTTTTTCCTCACAATATTGAGCTCTTCTGGGACATCTACCTCCTCATCCATCAATTTACACTGTAATAAGTTAAGCCCTTTCACCAGAAGACGTCTAACGCCTTCTACGTCTAACGCCTTCTTGTTGAATCTTACAATCTGAACAATTAAATCAATGCACTGTTTAAGCCATAGGAATAACATAAATTTATCACAAAAGGGTTGTATGTTTAACATTTATTACCTTCACATACGTAGTTATCTAGCCGACAAGCACATGACAACCCACAACTAATTCCCTCTAGCAACCACATGAGTAATAAAGACTGTGCAACACATCTAGCTTCCTAGATAGCTCTCCATGTAGTAAGTCAAATTTCTAGAAAATTTTTAAAATAATTAAAAACATAAAATTATTAACACTTCAATATATATATATATATATATATATATATATATATATATATAGGTGAAGGTTCATTTGAGAAGAAAATTTTATTGAGAAGAAAAAGAATAAAATGGTATAATTGTAAAACATTAAATAGTTTTTTTCTCATCTCATTTATTATTATGTTTGACTAAATAATTAGTCATTAAGACTATAATCCTCCATACTAAATATTTTTGCCTACACACATCAAAAGTTATCCTACACATTTCGAAATTTATCCTACACATATTGAAATTTATCATACACAACTCGTAATTTATCCTACACGCCTCGTATTTATCCTACACTTTAAATGAATTTTTATTTTTATTTTTTTGTGAAAAATATATATCTTAAAAATAAGTTACAAATCTAATATAGTTAGTTATTAAAGATGAAACTACCAATTAATGATGTATGTAACTTTACTAATATACCCTTATAGTTACATTAAGTACAAATATTAAATGAAGTCTAATGAAGCATTCCTATTGGTTGAAATTTCTTCTTTTTCTTCTTACAAAGAATTTCTTCTCATTTGAACCCTCCACATATATATATATATATATATATATATATATATATATATATATATATAGTGTGTGTGTGTGAGTGTGGGCGCGCTATTTAAAAACAAAATAAATAAACCTACTCTTTATCTCTCTCTCTCTCACCACTTACTCAAACCCCACTCCCCCTCTTTCTACCCATCTTAGTAGACACATAGACAGTTCTAGTAATCGGGATAACTTTTTTTTATAGGGATTGGGGTTGGTAATTTCAATTGATGTTATATGATAACCTTTCATTGTTTTGCAATCGAAGTACTTAGTCTTTGAATAATCACAACCTATTAATTGAGTTACACAATCATGTCTATGTGGTTGTTACAATTGAACACATAACTGAAATCCATTTCGAGTCTAAAATCCACAGGAACCATCGTTTCTTTCATTGTTACAATTCTTCTTAGTACATTTTAATTTAGTTCAAAATGCCCAAACAATCGATTTTACATTTTTGCAATTAGACTTTTAATACTTAATCAACAAACACTTTCCACCATACTCCTTTGGTTCGATACCCTACTTGTACTATCTACATAGATTATTTAGGTTTTTGCATGACACTCACGATAGGTCGACATTGGTCACTCGTGGGTGTATATTTTATGTCAACACAACAGCCACCCCGGTTGTCAACACGACCAGCATCTCCAGCCATCAACCAGAACACCACTATCACCATAGCTAGAAAACCACTAGCGGTCCAACACTACTACATCCATGTCTAAAAAAACCTCCACCACCATCTTCATCTTCATCTTCGTTCTCTCCCCCATTTGAAATTCGAACAGATCTTCCCTCCACAACCACTACCAAAGTCAAACCTCTTATTCCCCCACCAACTGCAGTGGAAGAGACTATCTGAACTAAAACCAGATTTGTAGGTTTTGATGGTGACTTGCAAGCTTTGATGTATTGATTTGCGGTTCAAGGTGATTAACATATCTCTCTCTTCATGGTGATTTTCAAGGTTTTTATGTGTTTCGCCGACGGTGGTGGTGATGTTTGTTTTTACAAGTGATAAAATGGAGAATATGTTAGAAAGAGTGTTCGGAGAAGGTGAAAAATACTTTCATTGCGTAGGGATTACTGGTTTTGGGTTGGGATGGGGAAGAGAAGTGAGTGGGGGCCTGAGGTTTTATTTAATATATAAAATATACTATTATATTTCTTTTTTATTTTTATGGTAAGGGTATTTTGGTCATTTCATATAAATTTAGCTGAGAGAATTTAACAAAGTCACAACATTTGCATTGAATTCCTTATCTTCGTTCTTATAATTACACTAAAAATCACTATTTTTTCTCTCATATTTTCAATTAAATAATATTTTATACCTTTATCATTAAAATTTCTCTCCCCTCCACTCACAACCACTTTAAAAAAATACTAAAAAATTAATAGAGGTAAATAGTGTTCCCGTATATTTAGAGATGAATAGTAATATTTACTCTCTCATCCACTCACAATCATTTCTTATAATATAAGTACCCCACTAAGAAAAATATAGGGAACCCATTGTGAATGTTCTTAGTCAATTGGACTCAAATTGTTGCAATTAAAAAAATCATGTGCGCAGATAGTTAAAAATTTATAAATTGGACTCAACTTGTCACATCCCGATATTTCCACGTATTACCGGTGGGTCCGGTGGGGAGTATCGTGACGTAGTTGATATCATCATAGTAAATTAATCACAGTTTAATGCACAACGGAAGTCTAAAAGTAATTTATACAAACCGATTCGAAAGTATAATAAAATATTACACAACGGATTGTAAGTGGATCCACAGGCGGATCTAAAATAAAAAGAAATATTGTTAAACAGATTTAAGCATCAAAAGCTTGCAATACTCTTTATTTGATACTAGGAGTAGCCAGCCCATTACGCGTAGTACCTGCACTTAACCTTTTTGAAAAATACGTCAGTTTACACTGGTAAATACAATTAACTGACTCTTTTGAAAAACATTATAAAATTAGTTTGGAAGCACAAGGCATAAAATCTTTTATAACTTGGGACAATTATTTTAAAATAATCTTGTATACAGATTTACATGTTTGTCGTCCGTTCAGGACCCGGTTAGAAGAGCCGGATTAGATTAATAGACACACCACAAGTATAGGCCCACATGAGAGTGAGATACCGTTTATACATACGCAACTGTCAGGTGTATGCCTACACTCCGTGCTTAAGCCGTGGCCATTGCTAATGAATGAGCCAAGGATATCCAGGACATGGTCATTAAACCCCTAAAGGCATTGCATCAAACAATACAAATTAAAACGGGGTTATGTAAATTTATTAATCACAATCCGATTTAAATAATTTCGTACCCGACCAAGCGGTATTATTATAATACCGTATCCCAAGCCCGTATTAGGGAA